>JAFEMH010005352.1:0-166329 GCA_022495995.1 Adenophora triphylla var. japonica
TCTAATGTAGTGACGGAAATTAAATTTCGTCTAAAGGATGGAATAATAAATACATTATTCAAAACTAAATAATAATCCGGTACTAAGAAATAATCTAAAAGTCCCTATGCCCCTCCACCTCTACCTGAAACTTTCCAGCTCCCATAGTAGATGAATCTTTCACCTTTATTGGGCGTTCGGTAGTTCGAGCCCAACCTGCTGCATACATGAACTTATGTGAGTAGTTGCACCGGAGTCTAACCACCATGTATACGAAGGGAATTGAAACTAAATTAGCCCCGATCAGTACAAACAAAGCTAAATGACATACCTTTCTTAATTCGCCATTGGCGATACTTAGAAGCGATCGGGCTTCATGCGTGAGCTGGGGTCCTTTGCAGAAAGAAGCACTTTTTCACCTTTTGATCATTTGATGATCCCTTAAGAAACTTCTTTGATGCAACCGCAATCTCCTTTTACCTTTTCTCTTTATCCCACTTGAGAAAGAGGTAGATGCATAATTGAGCACTTTCGGGTTTAGATTGTTTCAATCTATCCTCTTCCTCTGGTCCACATGTGAAATCAATTCATTTGATATTCCAACTCATCCTTTTCGACAAAGTATAGGTCGTTTCAAAATGACCGAATTGATGAGGAATAGAAATTAAAAGCCCAAATGCACGAAGCAAGTCTTCCGAAAGGTCTAACTTGAGTGCCTTTAATTTAGAAGATAGATGAAACATTTCCATTATATATTCCTTTATGCTTCCTTAAGGTGCCCTTATACCTCATGGAAACAAGCTTTCTCTTAAGGTAGCACTTGTTTCTCATTTATCGCACTATGCAGCGTTCCTCTAGGGCATCCAAAAAGCTCTTTTAGCTCCATTATCCTGGAGACATTGTTCAAAAATGTCTCGGGACCGTGCATTACTTTATAATGCTTAAGGCAGACCAGCGATTAGAACGCTTCCACTCTCTACGAACTTCAAGCGGTCTTTCGGCAGTTGCTTTTATCGATGTAGAGGGCAGTGAGCTTGTTCTCTTCTTAATGCGAGGTCAAGGTCCAAACGGCCTAAGACCATAATAATCTTGTTTTTCCAAGTTTTAAAGTTTGTCCCAGGTTAGCAAAGGTATTGAGTTTAAGAGCGGTAGTACCACCAGATAGAAGCAACGATCAAATCTGAGATAGAAGAGAACGAAAGAATGAAACAAAACATATATAAGAAACTACACAATGAGTTAATTATATCAAAATGAATTCCATCATAATAAAAGATAATCAACATGACATCAAGACTAATCTTTGGATTGCAGAATTGACTCATAATTTGATTTATCTTAGGGTAAACACAATAGCTCAGAACAATACACTTTAAATACTTCTGCCTTCCTTTGGGCCGGATCAAGTATAAAAATGTCCCTAAAATTTAAGGTATTATTGTTCCCCGGCAATAAAGAATATAAACAATTCAGCTTTAAACACCCGCCTTCCTTTGGGATGGTTCACTGGCATTTAAAATGACCAAAAGTTTAGTTCAATTATTACCCCATTGAATGTAAATACTTAGTCAGTGACAACAAGGTCTCCTTTGGGAAAGCGAAGCATGTTATCACATTATCAATATTTACATTCATCTTTTAACAAGTTTGAATTTAATCAAACAAGGTCTCCTTTTTGGGGAAACGAAGCATGTTAATTATATCCAAAAATGTTAAGGATTATAATTAATCGGAAATAAAAGGCCTAAACAGGTTATTTAGCGAAAATTTAAAAAGTGGTAAATAAATAAGTGAAATTTATCATTAAAAGATAGTATCCTTTTGTTACTACCCGTCCATTCTTAATGTTCGATAACTCTGAGAACCGCCGAAGCTGGTGGTGTCCGAGATATCTATAATTTTACTAACAAATTATCAAAAAAAGATCCTGAAAAGGGTATGAATGACCAAAAAATTGCAGTTCTATAAACATTGAAGCTTACGCACCACATGGGCGGCCGCACAGGTAAAGGTGGGGCGACCGCCCAAGGCTTCAATTCCACAAATTTTGAAGTCGGCAGTACCACATGGGCGTACCGCCCAGTCAGATGGGCGACCTTGCCCAAGTCTGCATTTGCGAGCATTGAAGTTGCTTTGTACACGTGGGCGACCGCCCGGATCAAGATGGGCGACCGCCCGTGTGCCCCGGTGCCCGGTTTGACGAAAAGTCACCATTTTTAACACCGCTTTTATGAACAGCGAGACATAACATCCAATACCCTTTGCCAGGACAACGAGACATAACATCCGATACCACTTTAGACTATCAAATCTTAACTTAATGGTGAATAATTATTCAACCAAAGCAAGTAGATCCTTATACTCGCATCACATTTTTAAATGTGTGGCTATACATTTGAACATTTCACTCAGCTGACGCCATCAGAATGATGGTGACTATGTCCAAAATAGGATAATCTTACATTAAGAATTGAAAGCCTTGAGTAAACCAAAATCGAGAAATAGAATGAAGTTTATGAATATAATACTTTCTTAGACAAGATGAGTATCATGAACAAGAACAAAAACTAAATGAAATCATACAAGAATTAAAGCATAAGGCTTTATAAGAATTTCAAACTCAATCTAGTATATGAGTAGGCTACGATACCAATTGTTGGAACAAAAACGATCCATCAAACCATGAACCGACTCATAACTAGATTAAGAAGAAGAAGAAGAAGAAGAAGACGAAGACGGGCGTATACCTTGAGATTCCATAATTGTTCTTGTTCTTGTTCTTGATGAAGATATGAAGATAGTCTTTGATTTAGGAAGAGTAGATCTTCTAAATGATGAGTGCCTTTTTAGTCTCTTTATTCTTGAGTACTTAGGAAGAATTTTGAATGAGAATGAAAAAATAACTAGTGATTCATAGGCTTGATGGATAGGCCTTTATATAGGAATCGAGGGCGCTTCATTTAGGGACTACACCTATTGATATATAAGATATTACCATTATGCCCATCATTTAATGGTATACTTATATTATGGAATTCTACATATTATTTAGAGTTCTATACTTTATACCATATATTATAATATTGATCATTATATTATTAAGTATTTATATGTTACATTAATCCATGTTCTTACACTTCTTCCTCTCCCTCTTTCAAAATACCAATTCATACTATCTTTATTTTTTAGAATATTGACATGCATTTCAAAGAAAATGATTTCTTTTTTGTGTGCAAATCGAATGAAAGTAGTCTCTATTTTTGGAAGAATTTTTTTTATGATTTTTGGTGAAAAAAATTAAAAAAAATTATTATAAAATATTTGATTTATATTCAAAAAATATGATTTTTTTTAAAATAAATATCATATTTATTTATATTAACTCATCATGAACAAAATTATAATATTTTTTTTCAATTTAACTTATTTAATTTTGAGAAGAAAAATCAAAATCTAAAAATAACTAACAATGTGTTAAATGAGTTTTTTTTCCCAAACATTACACTCCCTCATCAAACCCAATCCACTTCTTCCTCTCCTTCTTTCAAACTATCTGTTTATCTACGTTTATTTTTTAGAATATTGACGTGCACAAAGAAAAAGATTTTTTTTTCATCAAACCAAACCCACTTCTTCATCTCCCTCTTTCAAACTACCTATTTATACTACATTTATTTTTTTGAATATTGACATGTACTTCAAAGAAAAGGATTTTTTTTTTTTTTTGCCCGAATAAAATGAAAGTAATATCTATTTTTATAGGAAATTTTTTAATGATTTTAGGTGAAATTTTTTTTTAAAAAAATTAATTATAAAATATTTGATTTATATTCAAGAAATATGATTTTTTTTCTTTGTCCGAATCAAATGAAATTAGTCTCTATTTGTAGAGGAAAAAAATTATGAATTTTGGTGTAAACAATTTTTTTTTAAAATTAATTTATTATAAAATAATTGAGGTCAAAAAATTTGGGGGAAAAAATCGTAAATTAAGGCATCCAATCAAAAATACTTGATGTTAATTTCAATGTCTAATATCTACATTTATGACATGAACGTAAATGACTAAAATACCCTTGATAGATTTCCAAATTTAACCACTTGATTTATATAGAAAATAATTGGCCAATGGGTGAATCACATAATGTCATGTCATAATAGTGACATGACTTAATGTGATAGCGTGAAAATGTTTCTCTTTTTATATATTATATATATAGAATATTGACATGCACTTGAAGATAAGGATTTATTTTTGAGTCCAAATCGAATGAAAGTAGTCTCTATTTTTGGAAGAATTTTCTTTATGATTTTTGGTGAATAAAATATTTGACTTATATTAATAAAAAGGATTTTTTTAACTAAATATCATATTTGTTTACATTAACTCATTATGAACAAAATTATAATATTCTTTTTCAATTTAACTTATTTAATTTTGAGAAGAAAAATCAAAATCCAAAAATAACTAACAATGTGTTAAATGATTTTTTTTCCCAAACACTACACTCCCTCATCAAACCCAATCCACTTCTTCATCTCTCTCTGTAAGTACTCAAATCCGGATTATCAAAATTCGTTAAAAGTTAATCGAAATCCGTTAACTAACTGCACATTCCTAGCGGTTAATCGAAACCCGTTAAGCTCCCCGTTTTGACTAGGATAAAAATGTGAAATATGGACTAGGATAAAAAAGTGTCAAAGGATTATAGGCAGTTATCTGTTCGTCTTAAAAAAAATAAAGACTATACAAGGGAGGAATAAACTCTTAAACAAAATGTCAATGAAAGTGAAGGGCAATTATGTAATTTTAAATTAAAGTCTCTTGACATGTCTAATGTAAAGTTAGTTAACAATTTGGTTTGTGTCATATTGGGTGATAAAATATTGCTTTTAGATTGGAGATGTCCGAGCCCGGCCTGTTGAAAAAGCCCACCAGGCTATATCTTGATGGATTTGGAAGACTGACTAATTCATGAAGAGGTTTACTATTCAAACCCCAAAATCCTCCGAGTATACCCCAAATTTTTTTTTTTTTTTTTTTTTTTTTGCTTTTAATGAAATTACTGTTTTGCCCTTAAACAATTTACATACTTCTTTCCTTCTTCTTCTTCTCCGTCAACGGCAATGTCTCGTGGCAGGGCGAATGAAGGTCATAACTCGTTTTTAAAAATAAAAATATACCGTGATCGGTTTTTCGCGTAGATCATGGACCCAGGAACTAATTTAAAGTTTTTGAGTAATTTTGAATAGGAGAAATTTTACATTTAGAAAAAAAAAATTACAGTCGCTCGGCCACAACTCTTGGACTTTGGGGCTAAAAGTCGGCCATTCTGGCCGACTTTGGGCAAAGTCGGCCACTAGGCCGACTTTAGGTATTTTCCACCACACCGGACGACTTTTTAATAAAAAGTCATCCACATGTGGCCGACCCTTGTTTTTTCATAAAATTCACCTATTTTTTTTGAAATTATACTCCAAAAATTCAAAAATTATTTTCATGAACTAATTTAAAAAAAAAAAAATTTTATGAAAAAACAATTTTTGAAATTATTTTCACCAAAAAATTATTTTTCATAAAATTAGTTCATGAAAAATAGGTGAATTTTATGAAAAATTATTTTTCATAAAATTAGTTCATAAAATTATTTTTCATAAAATTAGTTCATGAAAATAATTTTTGAATTTTGGAGTATAATTTCAAAAAAAATAGGTGAATTTTATGAAAAAACAAGGAGTCGGCCAGTGGTGGATGACTTTTTATTAAAAGTCGTCCTAGGGTGGTGGAAAAATTACCCAAAGTCGGCCTTAAATGGCCGACTTTTTAAGCCCAAAGTCAGCCGGGTTGTAACCGACTCGGTAATTTTTTTTTTCTAAATGTAAAATTTCTCCTATTCAAAATTACTCAAAACTTTAAATTAGTTCTGGTCCATGATCTACGCGAAAAACCGATCACGGGTATATTTTTATTTTTAAAAACGAGTTAGTTTTGACCTTTCGGTTCCGCCGTTGAACCGCCGGAGACATTGCCGTTGACGGAGAAGAAGAAGAAGAAGGAAAGAAGTATGTAAATTGTTTAAGGGCAAAACAGTAATTTCATTAAAAGCAAAAAAAAAAAAAAAAAAAAAAAAAAAAAAATTGGGGTATACTCGGAGGATTTTGGGGTTTGAATAGTAACCCTCATTCATGAATCTTTGGGGCCATGATATTCTAGGACAAAGGTGCTGCTTAATTTCGCTTATTATACTAACAGACACTTTAAAGGATCATATTCATAATGCTCATCAATTCGTGATTATTACTGTACTTTTTAAAGCAGAATCTCTGCACATAATCCATCTTATGAGTCGCAAATATAATTATTCCAATTTTAGGCTTCATACCGTCATTAAATCCAAAATGTAAAAGATAGCACCTGAAAGCAACTTTAATTGGAAAATATTCTTCCAATCCAGAAGAATAATGCTTACATGGTCATCAAGAATCTCGCTGTTTTAAAAATCGTTCTCCTATGAATTAGCTAAATAAAGAAGCAAATACAAAGAAATTTATAAAAAATTATTTTCATCTTCTAGAAAAAGTGGCTCTAGTCGGCCATTAAACACCGTGATTAACTTTAAATCCATCTAAAAACTCTTTCAATCAGAAAATTGTCCCCTATATGCCCTACGCGTCTACTAGTCGTCGGGCTAGGCACTGCAAGATCCGCCTTGCTATTTATGTATTTTAATGAAATATTTGGTAATAAAACAACATCGTTTATTTTTCGTATAAATTTCAAAAAATCCTCGGACGGCAAACTTAATTAGCGAATTGATTTATTGAAATTTTAAATCTCAATATAACGATTACAAACAAAATTTTCAAGACGATTGTTGTTCCCATCTCAGTTCTCTTTTCATATTCGTCTTTGTCGCTACGTTTTCGACACTGATTGTTAATTTAAGGCTTAAAAGGCTTTGCCATGCTCCACATCTCGCGGTAAAATCAAGTAGTTTCACAAGGATATTATAACTTATGTCTAGTTTTCGTTCTGCCAAAGTCCCACTATGCCCCTCTTAAACACTTTAGATGATAGGCTCAATTCTTGTGCCTAGAAGCTGCCTAACTATTTTTAGAATATTAGTTAAAATTGACCATCAGAATGTGATCATATTTTATTTTTCTCCAATTGAGATTAGTTGAGTACTCATTTAATTTTATAAAATATTTTTGTTATTTTTACTGCACAATTACACTATAAACTTCTTTCTTACGTAATCAAAGAAAATAAAAAATAAAAAAGGAAAGAAAGAAAGATAATTGTTCGGGTCAAGTAGCTCACCAACTAAGCGCTTAAAAAGCAGCCCACTTGATTAATACTTTCATAATTCGGTCAGGTGTAAACTTTTGGTGGCTTTGATCAGCTTTTATTGTGATAGTTTAAGCGTAATAATGATTTAATAAAAATCCAAAAATGTTATTGTTAATATTATTAAGCGTGATACAATAACAAATTTTTATTAGGATCGTTATTATGACCTTAAATTATTAGTCAAAATTGGTGTAGTTAACCAAAAGTTTACATCAGCTGGGACGAGGGAGATATCTCTCCTCCGTCCAATATTTAGTTCACCATTTTGGTTTCGACAAGCAAATTAAGGATGGAGAAAATGTTGTGAGTGTAATAGTAAAATAGGAGAGAATGAGTGGAGAAAATAGTAAATTTGAAAAGTGTTGTAAGTGTAATAGTGAAATAGGAAAGAGAATGAATGGAGAAAATAGTAAAGATTTTTTGCCAAAAAAAAAAGGTGAAGCTTTAAATCGGACACCTAAAATGACAAAAGGTGAAGTTATTAATGGAACGGGGGAATATCTTCAACCAGGCCCACACCAGCCCACCACGATAACGATGTCCAATTAAAAATCATAACAATAATAGCCCGCCACAAGCTCCGTCATAACGTTCGTTAACCCTCAAGAAAACGGTCACCTTTACCCTCACGTTTTCATCGTTAATATCGGATACGAAAATTAAGAGCAGGTTCCAGACTTTGCCGTGAAGTCTTTTACAATAACTTTTCTCCACACACGTGTCTCGTCCTGATTGCACCACACATCACCGTTCCTGTCACGCTAATATCCCTTTCCGTGACGGACTCGTCCTCCTCACCTACAAATAGACCCCCAAATCCTCTTCTTTTCCTCACATTGCAATCTTAAGCAAACCCTAATTTCTTCTTAGTTTACCCAATTCTCTCACAGTTCTTTGTTTTCCCAATTCTCTCACAAGGTAATTTTGTTTTTCAATTTCGATTTTTATTTCGTTTTTCAATTTCATATTGTTTAATTGGGATATATTTTGATTGAAATTCCGATCTAATTTTGTTTTTATTTGCGAATTACAGATGCAGATCTTCGTTAAGACTCTCACCGGCAAGACGATTACTCTCGAAGTTGAGAGTTCCGACACGATTGACAACGTTAAAGCCAAGATCCAAGACAAGGAAGGGATTCCCCCAGATCAGCAACGTTTGATCTTTGCCGGAAAGCAGCTAGAGGACGGCCGTACCTTAGCCGATTACAATATCCAGAAGGAGTCTACGCTCCATCTTGTCCTCCGCCTGCGTGGTGGTATGCAGATCTTCGTCAAGACCCTAACGGGAAAGACGATTACTCTCGAAGTTGAGAGCTCTGACACCATCGACAACGTTAAGGCCAAGATCCAGGACAATGCGGGCATTCCCCGGATCAGCAGAGGTTGATCTTCGCCGGAAAGCAGTTGGAGGACGGCCGTACTCTTGCTGATTACAACATCCAGAAGGAGTCAACCCTTCACCTTGTGCTCAGGCTTAGAGGAGGCATGCAGATCTTCGTTAAGACCCTCACAGGGAAAACCATCACCCTAGAGGTTGAGAGCTCTGACACCATCGATAACGTGAAGGCTAAGATCCAGGACAAGGAAGGCATCCCACCAGACCAGCAAAGACTCATCTTCGCTGGAAAGCAGTTGGAGGACGGCAGGACCCTTGCCGACTACAACATTCAAAAGGAGTCAACCCTCCACTTGGTCCTCCGTCTCCGGGGAGGTATGCAGATCTTCGTGAAGACGTTGACCGGCAAGACCATCACCCTTGAAGTTGAGAGCTCTGACACGATCGATAACGTGAAGGCCAAGATCCAAGACAAGGAAGGAATCCCACCAGACCAGCAGAGGCTCATCTTCGCCGGAAAGCAGCTGGAGGACGGGAGGACCCTGGCGGACTACAACATCCAGAAGGAATCCACCCTTCATCTTGTGCTTAGACTGAGGGGAGGTATGCAGATCTTTGTGAAGACATTGACAGGCAAGACCATAACCTTGGAGGTTGAGAGCTCGGACACGATTGACAACGTGAAGGCGAAGATCCAGGACAAGGAGGGAATCCCACCTGACCAGCAGAGGTTGATTTTCGCTGGTAAGCAGCTTGAAGATGGACGTACTCTTGCGGATTACAACATTCAGAAGGAGTCCACCCTTCACCTTGTCCTCCGTCTCCGTGGTGGCTGTTAAGCGCTCTCTCTTTGATCAGTTACATTTCAATGGTGGTTGTTAAGCGTATGTTTCAATGGTTGTTTAGTGTTAATTGTTATTGTTTTTAAGTGGTTTGGATTGTGGTCGCCAAATGAGGCGAATTATGTTTCGTGTTTATTTATTTATATAATGGTGCATTTTGTGTTTTTTATTCATTTGAGTAATTATATTTTAGTAAGAATTTGAAACTATAATATCATTATATAAATAATACTAATACGGAATATTAATTGACAAATTTATTCATTGGTAAAGCAATATGATATTTGCCTTGCTCCAATTATCATTCTCTGCAAACAAGTGGGTATAATATTTTTAAAATTAGTAACAGCTCCTCCTTATTTATCATGAGGAGGGGCGGATCCAGGCGGGGGCACTCGCCCCCACCGGTGGCGAAAATGCAGTGGAAATTTTTTTTTTTGCCCCCCCCCCCATATTTTTTTGTTATATATGTATATATATAATTAACTTCAAGATTAACAATAGTGAGTGGTGCAGTTCAGTGGTAGAAGGGGTGAAGTTAAAGTCTTTGGTGTTTCCTTTTAAATCCATGTTCGAACCCTGCTACCTACATTTTCAATTAATTTTATTTGTCCTCCATCTTTGCTATTCTCTCTCTCTCCATTTCTTTCTCTTAACAGTTTTGTTTTTCTCTTTCTCCTTATTTCCTCACATTTTTTCAATCTTAATTAATTAGTTAGGCTTTTCCCATTTTTTTTGTTTTTGGTTTCACTTCCTATTATTCCAAGTTTAATTAGCAAATTTGAATTTCTTTTTTGTACGAGTAATATATTTTAATAAATTGTTTGCGTTAAATACTTCAACATTATTTCAATCGTTCTTTGAATTATTTACTTTTATCATTTTTGTTAACTAAAATACATTGTATTTTATGGATCCGACCCATTTTTTACTTGTCCGACCCGAAATTTTTTTTTTCGGCCCCGAACCCCCGTGTAATCTTGCCCCCCCCCTCGAGCAATTTCTGGCTCCGCCCTAATGCATAAAGTTGAATTGCTTTCATGTTTTATTGCTCAATGATACAAGATTCATCTTGTAATCGTTAGTCAAGTGAGTATTGTGGTAGTCTATTTGTAGAGCCAACCATAACTTTTATCATCGGTTGAAATCGCCACTCAATATTTTCCACATAACGAGGATACAAACAAGGGCTATTTAGCCCGTGTTCTTATCTTCATTCACACATGGTAAAGTTGCTGATAAAGGGACGACATGATTGTCGAGTGCATTGCCACTCCTCCAGTGTAAGATGGATCAGATCTGTATCACAATAGCTGTTCTTAGTTTGCCTCTTTTGCTGTGAATCAAAGGTTGATTTCTTTCATTTGAATGTTAGCATCCTAAAGAATACCCATTTCAATAAGAAAATATCTTAAAATGCAAATATGTCGACTCTTTAGTCTTTACCAGATATGCCATGAGTAAGAAAGAGAAAAAGTGAGGTAGGAAAGAGAAAAAGTTTAAATATTGTGAGTATGAAAAATTAAATAGGAGAGAGAATGAGTGGGAGGAATAGTTAAGAGAGAGAATGTTGTGAGTGTAAAAGTAAAGTATGAGAGAGAATGAATGGGTGAAATAGTGAAAAAAAGTTTCCTTTTTTAGAAATGAGACATTTTCAATGAGACGCCCAAAAAGGAAAGTTTGGACATTTAGATTGGGACGGAGGTAGTATTAAATTGTACAAGGTTTTATTTTAATCTAATTGGTCCCAGTTTCCTGAAATGATTTTTCAGCTTTTACTTCTCTCTCTCTCTCTCTCTCTCTCTCTCTCTCTCTCTCTCTCTGTTTTTTTTTTTTTTTTTAATTAACTATCGTGTTTTCCCATCACCATCGCTCCACACACGGTGGAATAAACCCTATTTGACGCGGGCTCTAGCGTACCTCAAAATTTTGATTTTTTTTACCTAAGATTCTGGATTATATGTAAGCTTTTTTATATATATGAAGTTATTTTTCACTGTTTTATTATTTACAATATTTTTTAAATACTGCATTCACGCAATTCCAAATCACTGGATTCGCGTCGGCTCCACTTTTTCAAAAAAAAAAATCACTTCTCTTTAACGATTCCTTAAAACGTAAATGTTAGCTCACCACAAATCATTTTGAAACTAAGGCCCCGTTTGATTCGTGGTAAAGTGAGGAAATGGAATGGTCATTTCCGTTTGACCAATTCCTTAGGCACGTTTGGTTCAAGTTTTTCAAATTTTTTCATTCCATCGAAATGACAAATTCCTTTGATAGAAGGAATTGGACATCCCTTCAAGATATGAAAGGAATGATGAATTTCATAGGGAATGAAATTGTAAAAAAAATTTATGACCAAAATATCCCCAAACACAAATCACCCCTACCTCACCCCACCCACACACCCACCTGCCCACCCCCTGCCTACCCCCCACCCACCCATCCCCACCAAAAAAACAAAAAAAATAATTAATCATTTTTTTAACTACCCCAACCCCTGTCTATCCCACCCCACCTGCCCACCCTTGTCTACCCCACCCCACCGCCCGCCCACACCCCCCACGAAAAAAAAAAAAATTAATCATTTTTTGTAACTACCCCACTCACCCCCTGCCTACCCCACCCCACCCACCCACCCCTCCACCAAAAAAAAAAAATTTTTAATCATTTTTTATAACTACCCCACCCACCCCCTGCCTACCCCACTCCACCCACCTGCCCACCCCTGCCCACTGATGAAGGCCAAAATGGGCCTTAGCCCGTGGACAAATTTTTGGCTCGCAGCCCGTGTAGCCTGCAGCCCGTGTACCGGCCCGTGCTCCGGCCCGCCTGGTTTGCCGGACAGGCCAGGCTTTGACTTTTGGGAGACGGGCGGGCCCGAGCCGCGGGCTTCCAAGCCCGTTTGCCCAATTTTCGTTTGGCCCCTTTTTTTTATAATTTATATTTAATATTTGGATATATAACACCAATTAGCTTCATCCCAGTGGTAAGTAGCTCTCTATCGTTCTAATTCACCGGGGTTCGATTCAACCCCCCCACCCCATTTCGTCTTTTCTTTAAAAAAAAAAAAAGGGAAATCCGTTTGCCCGTGGATCCTTGGATCCGGGCCAAACGGGCGGGCCTCACATCGAATCTATGCACGGGCCGGGCCGGGCTTTAGCCCGTTAACACACACGGACGGGCCGAGCTAAGCCCGTTTCACCGTTTGGCCTGGAAGTGGCGGGCCGGGCCGGGTAGCCCGTTTGGACATCATCACTGCCCACCCCACCCCACCCACTCACCCCCCACCCAAAAAAAAAACATTTAATCATTTTTTGTAACTACCTCACCCACCCCCTGCCTACCCCACCCCACCCACCCACCCACCCACCTGCCCAACCCCCCTCCCCCCACACTCCAAAAAAAAATTTACTCATTTTTCATACCCCTACCTACCCCACCCACTCCCCTCCAAAAAAAAAAATTTTTTTTTACTCATTAATTTTTTGAAAGGGTAAATTGGACATTTTATATGTTTTCATTCCATTCCTATAATTTGTATATTCAAATCAAACATGATTTGTCAAGGAATTGAATGACAATTCCATTTCATTCCTTACCAACCAAACACAAGGTTTGACCAGCTTAAATTCCAATTCCTTCAGGAATTCAATTCCATTGACCATTTCATTCCTTCCCTTTTTTTCTATCGAACAAAACGGCCCCTAATGCTTTGTTGTTGTTGTCGGGTGACATACTGATAAAACATCAGAACTTTATACATGAAATTCATACCCGAAAATAAGTGCCTATGTATTGCATGGATCAATTGAATGTTTCATGTTGCGATATGTTAAACTTATAAAAGTCTTGAAGTGCTTGGGTATCTTTTTTATTTACACTATCAATGTATCAAGATTAAATGCTTTCTCATATTCTAAGTTCATTGATTTTGGTCACATTTATTTTCTAGGAATCTGATTGCATATTTGACTTTGTTTCAGATTTGTGTTTCTGTAAAAAGTTCTGAAAAATAATTTTCTGTCTGTTCTCGCTCCATCCAATTCTGTATTCAAGGTTCATGTCTGAGATTGACATTCAGATCCCTACTGCATTTGGTATGTTTTTTTTCAAATGTCCAGAGAGCAGATCCTCTGTACCAATTAAGTGTACCATTATCTAAACCACCAATCTTCATCTTACACGTGACAGCAACAATGTTAATCACTTAGCAATTTCCTCGCTTAAGGATTTATGGAACGCATGTTTTCCATCAAAAAAAGAAACTCATTGTTAAGTGATTAACATTGTTGCTGCCACGTGTAAGAAGGAGATTGATGGTACAGACAATGGTACAATTAATTGGTACAAAGGATCTGCTCTCTTATCCGTGACCCACTGCCAAGATCGTAGGAAAATGACAAAACATTTGAAAAAAAAAAAAATGAAGATTGGTGATCTAGATTGGAGAAACAATCTAGATTGTGATCCAATTTTGGGACACATGTCTACCAACCATTGGTTGGTGGATTTTTTAAAATATACTTTTTCATTTTTAACTTAAATTATTTTTAATTATATTAAAAATTTATTAAAATAAAAAATAAAAAATATCAAAATTTTTATTTTTTTATCCTCTATAAATAGAGATCAAATTTATTGAATTTGAAGCACAATCTAAAATTCTCTATTTTCTCTATAATTAAATCATTTTTTCTATCTAAAATTTCAAATTTAACTTCATTTTTATATTTTTTTATATATCGTATTTTTGTATAATAATTATATAAATTTAGTAATATAAAATATTTTATAAATTTATTACAAGACAAAAAATAAGAAAAAATGAGGTTAATAATATATGTAATAAAAAATAAAAAATAAATGATATTTGAGTTGGGTTGGTTGGATTGAATTGTGAATAAAGTCAAAAAATGAAGAAGATTGATTTGGATCGTAGATGATATATGTGGAAGAGAGAGAAATAATATTATATTGTTGAATTGAATTGAATTGGGTTGTTGATAAAGGAGGTCTTACATTTCTATTAGAAGGATCCTATGTTCGGCATATCCTTGTAGGGATGACCAATTACGGTTTCGATTCCGTAAAAGGGGAAACAGGAACCGAAACGTGAACTTACAGTTCACGGTTCCGGATCCGAACCGGCGGTACAACGGTTTTTGTTTTTTTTTTTAAATAAAAAAATTGTTTTAGAATTTTTTTATTACTGAAAATATTTGCAAAAAGTTATATAAAAAAAAGATAAAAAAAACTAAACAAATGAAAATATATAAAAGAATAGAGGGATGGACTACTCTTTATTTTTATTTTATTTTATTTTTGTTATTGAAAATGAAATAATATTTTAGACATTTTTTATTACTGATATTATTTACAAAAAGGTATATAAAAAAAGATTAAAAAAAAATAAACAAATGAAAGTATATAAAAGAAAAGAGGGATGAACTATCCTTTATTTATTTTTTATTTATTTATTAATTTTTTATTGACTAGTAAATAATATTTATACTTTTTTTATTACTGATATTTTTTTCTAAAAGGTATACAAAAAAAAAAGATTAAAAAAACTAAATAAAAGAAAGTATATAAAAGAAAAGAGGGACGGACTACCATTTATTTATTTTTATTTTTTTTAATTTTTTGTTGACTAGGAAATAATATTTTAGACTTTTTTATTACTGATTTTTTTTTTACAAAAAGGTATACAAAAAAAAGATAAAAAAAAACTAAAAAAATGAAAGTATATAAAAGAAAAGAGGGACGGACTTATTTATTTTTTAAATTTTTTATTAAATAGGAAATAATATTTTACTTTTTTTATTAGTGATTTTTTTTACAAAAAGGCAAATAAGAAAAGATAGAAAAAAAACTAAACAAGTGAAAGTATATTAAAGAAAAGAGGGACGGACTACCGTTTATTTTTTATATATATATTTTTATTGACTATGGAATAATACTTTGGACTTTTTTTATTACTAGATTATTTTACAAAAAGGTAAATAAATATGTTAAAAAATTTAAACAAATTAAAGTATATAAAAGAAAAACTAAATCATAAATCTTATACATTAAACCTAAATCATATGCCTAAATCTCGTTTATAACCTATACCCTTAAACTTAAATATAAATCATATACTCCATACCCCATATCCTAATTGATCTACCTATATCTAATGTCTTTACTGGTGTACGTTCAAATTTGATAAGTTCAGAAATCTTTTTAACACTAGCATAGCCTTATTTTTGGTGCCAAATTTCAGAGTCTTTAACAACGGAAGTCATGCAAGACAAATTATCACCAAATTGGTAACAATTGTCATTAGAACGAACACCAGTAAAGACACAAGTATTTGTTTTATCAAAGACCTCACACCTTGTTTTATCAAACTTAACATACAAGTCATCATCACACAATTGACTAATACTTATGAGATTAGCTTTCAAACCATCAACATGAAGAACATAATGCAATTTTGGTAAGCCAATAACATTGAGAGTACCTTTTCCAATTATTTTACCTTGAGAACCACCTCCGAAATTCACCTTTCCTCCTTTGAAGGAGTCATACTCGGAGAAATGTTCAATGTTCCCCGTCATGTGGCGAGAGAAACCACTATCAAAGTACCAAGATCCTTCAACACTGCTTATTAAAGAAGAGAACACATCATTGCAGTTTGTGTTGGGTTTTTGAACCCAAACTGCCTTTTTCATTCCAGATTGCTGAGCACTGTGATGTACTTTTGATGGATGTGGTTTTACCCATCCAAAAGATATGTTCCTAAACCTATTTTCTGTTCGAATCCTTGGGAATTTAATGTATTTTTGAGTGTTTTGATAGTCCACGAAGGCCAGGTCAAAGCTGAGTCAAAATGGGGCAATTCTGCTGTTGGCACGAGTGGAGCACGACTGAGGAAGCAAATAGCACGACTTGGGAACGAGTGAAAGTCAAGGCGTTTTCAAGTAAAGCTACTCAGAACGAATGGAGGGGTCTGTCACGGCTCGTGAGCACGACTGGGACTGAAGGGCACGACTCATGCTAATTAGCACGACTCGTGCCAGTACGCATTTTGTGACGTCATTTCGGATTTTGGAGCAGATTTTGATGAATCTTGTGAATTCCCTTTCCTAGTTGATGAAGGACTGCATTGAGGAGTATATAAACTCCCTTTATTATTATTATTGAGGACCTTTTGTCATATATTCTTGCCTAGGGTTTGAAGATTGGAGAGTTTTATTTTCAAGGTTTTTGCAAGTATTTCAGGTTTGATGTATTGTTGTTATTCATATTTTGTGATTGTCATCATGAATATGAGTAGCTAAATTCTCTTTTCATGGATTGGATGTAATATTCGTCGGATTTCTATGCTAGTATAATTTTCCAAAACTTTCTTGTTCATGTTTGATGAGATATCTAAATTCAATTTTAGGTTTTAATTCTATTTTAACCTTTAATTGTTAGGTTTTGAATCGTTGCACTAGCGTGGATTGTTCATAATTTAGGCCACTATTTCATCAATTGGATTTGATTGTTGACCTAGCGGAATACAAGAGAATCTAGATTCATATGTTCTCATTGTTCTTAATGAATTTCTTGATTATTGTTTTGACCTAGCGGAATCTACAATAGGAGAGAAATAAGAGGGTTGCAATCCGCACATCGAACGTCCCAACCCTTAAATTAAGTGAACGAATCTTTGAACAGGATTGTTAATTTTATCATGATAAATCTAGCATAGAATGAAGATGAATATGAAATCCAATCCGTGAATTCTTTTGATCTGATTAAATCCTAGTTTATTGCTTTCTTATTCTCTTGAATTAAATAGTTAATTTCTTGCTTTAATATTTTAGTTAATAAATCAAAGTCAAAAACCCTATTTTGTTACTTGAAGCATTAATTAAATTTACTTGTTAAAACCAACGAGTCTCGTGGTTCGACCCACTGCTCGTGCATATTGCTACAACGTTAGTGAGTCCACTTGCTCGGATTTTATTACTAGAGGAATTTTTCTCCATCAAGTTTTTGGCGCCGTTGCAGGGACTTGTTGTGATTTTTAACAAGTTTATTTAATCGGTGCATGTTTGGTCGCCGGTCATTGGATCCTAATTTGGTTCCTTTGAACGACGATATAGACGAGAATTGAGAGAGGCATTCCCTCTACTCAAGTGAGTGAAAGCGAGTCGATACTTCGTCACCGGGACGAGGAAGAAGAATTAAGTGAGTTGGAAACTTCTTCCACCGAGGAAGAAGAAGAATTTAATTTTTGTGATGGCGGACCAAGTCATGAATACATTTGCTAGGCCAAGAGTCGACACATCGGTGTCGTGCATAGTGTTGCCCGATGCAGCACTAGCTTATGAAATCAAAGGCCAATATTTTAACATGATTCCTAATTTTTATGGTCTTGCCGGTGAGGATGCGTTAGCGTTTTTGAGAGAATTTATGTCTACCTTGAGTGGGTTCCCTACAAAAGAGGGTGTTACCTCGGCGCACTTGAGGTGAAGTGTTTCCCTTATGCATTAAAAGACAAAGCCAAAACTTGGCTATTGTTACTTCCTTCCAGTAGCATCACTACTTGGGATGCTTTACATGATGTTTTTCTCACTAAGTTTTACCCTTATGATGCATTGACAAATTTTAGGGTGAAAATTATGGGATTTGCTCAGGAAGTGGGGGAAGCCTTCCACGATGCATGGGATAGGTTTAAAATGTTGCAAATTCAGTGCCCCCACCATAACTTCCCTTCTTCTATGCTGCATCAAACTTTCTATGGGGCTTTATCCCCTGAATACCAATCAATGGTAGATAATGCAGCAGGAGGTAGTTTGGGAAGTAAGACTGTCCAGCAATGCCAAGAACTGTTTGAGATGTTGAGTGCTAACTCTCAACAAAAGGGATCTAGGGGGGCAACAAGGGGAGTGAATGAGGTAGGGCTAAACAAAGAAATGGCCAAGCAGTTTGCATTATTGAACCAAAGATTTGATAAGTTAGCTATGCAAAATGCTTCTTCTTCTGCTATGCCTTCTACTGCTCATCTTGTAAATGATTTTTGTGCTAATTGTGGTCCTAACACTCATGCTACTAATGTGTGTCAAAGTGGTTTGCTGTTTAACCCTGAACAGGCACATGCAATGCAAGGATTTGGCCAGCGGTTCCCTCAAAACAATAATCCGTATTCAAACACATACAACCCGGGGTGGAGGCAACACCCAAATTTTTCATGGGGAGGCAATCAAGAACAAAATAAGCCTCTCCACCCTCAACCTCCACCGGGACAGTATGAGCAGAAAAGGGAACCGTGGGAAGTGGCCATGGAGAAATTGCAAGCCGAAAATAATCAATTGAGGGCGGAAAATCAACAAGCTTCCAAGAACCATGAAGCTGCAATTCAGAAGTTGGAGACTCAAATTGGGCAATTAGCAACCGCCCTATAAGGCCATAAGTGCGGGACTTTTCCGAGCCAACCACATCAAGCAAATGCCATTATCACTCTTCGAAATGGCAAACGGGTAGGTAGTGAGGTAATCTCTCCTTCATCTTCTTCTCCCCCTCTGTTGTAGATCGAATGCTAATGTGGATAATAATGATGTCGGTTGTGATAAGAGTACAAGTGACATGGGGGAAAATTCTAAAGTTGAAGCTCCGCCCCCATGCCATATGTACCTCCCGTACCGTTTCTGGAAGGTTTTTAAAACATAAATTGGATAAGCGGATGTCGGAATTGATGAACATGTTTTCTAAGCTGAACATCAATATCCCTTTACTCAATGTGATCAAAAATATTCCTGATTATTCCAAATTTTTCAAAGAATTAAATTCCAAGAAACATAGGTATGGGACAAATGAGAGAGTAGTGATGAGTGAAAATGCTTAGCGCATGGTACAACATAGTCTTCCACCAAAATTGAAAGACCCGGAAGTTTTCGATTTCTATTACTATGGGGGAGTCAAAGAGGGTACAAGCTATGTTGGATCTTGGGCCGGCATTAATTTGTTGCCTTATTATGTGTATGAGGAGTTGGGTTTACCCGAATTAAAACCCACCACAATGGCCCTACAACTTGCGGATCGGTCCATTAAAAGACTGTGGGCATTGTGGAGGATGTTTTAGTTCAAGTAAATTCAATCATTGTGCTGTTGATTTTGTGGTGCTTGAAATGCCACGAGGTGAAGGAAATCGCCGGGATTCACCCATATTACTTGGGAGACCCTTCATGGCGACGACCAACACCATTATTAATGTGAGGAATGGCAAAGCTGTCTATGACAGGTGGCGGGTGAAAAATTGAAATCTCTGTGTTTGATGCCATGAAACATCCGAGTGATGATAGAGAGGTGTGTTCATATGTTGATAATTGTGAAGCTTTGTCAAATGACGGTGAGAATTCTAGGGATAGTGCGGGTTCCCACTTGTGTGCCATGAAAAATAAGGCCGACAATCTTGGTTCTTGTGATGGCCCGTATCACCCCCTAGACCGACCCCAAAAGGGGTCGGTGTCTCTGTTAAAATCGTTCTTTCCGCTTAAGTCTACCAATATTGTTTCATGTGATAAAATGGAAGAGTGTTGCTCTCTTGATATTTCTGATGCTTCGTCTGTCAAGATGCATGTTCAGGATGCTTGCAATGTTGTGAAGGAAAAGGAGGTGCTTGATTGTGATAAGAATAAGGCACCAAATGAGTTTGGGGGAGAGGCTCACAAGAAAAAGAAATTGAAGAAAAAGAAGAAAAGCAAGAAAAAGGTGAGAAAAATGCCTTGGGCTCCACCCGAGTTTGTAGCAAAGGGAGAATTTTTGTGGAAGGTGGTGGGCATTTGTGCCCGAGAAGTTGCGAAGTGGGCCAAAGGAAGGAAAGCTAAAGCCAAAATGAATGTGGTCACATCAAATCCCATTTAGTTGGGAGCAAAGGTCGGGCTAACGACCTTAAACAAATGCGCTAATTGGGAGGCAACCCAAGTAGGTACAATTTTATTGCTTTAGTTATTTGCTTTGTGTGTCATATTGTCCTTTGAACCCGAGGCATGTTTTTGTCCTCTTTGCTATGAGGACATAGCATGTTTTGAGTTTGGGGGTAGATATCTCTCCGAGTTTGTGGGTTTATAGGGGAGTGTATATAGTGTCACCCTCCAAAAAAATAGAAAAATTTAAAAAAATTTTGTTCTCTTTATATGTTTGGAAGTTGGCCAACGTCCGTGATGATTTGAGAGATTTTGATTGAGTTTTGCTAGCTTGTGCCAATTTGAATGTGTTAATTAGAATTGCATTAATACATGTAAAACACAATTGCACCACTATTTACTTCCATCTTATTTCTTGATCATGGTTATTAATTTAGGTGTCCTTTATGGGTTCACTTTGACATTCTCGGGGGTCCTAGAACATGATTGCATGCTTGTCAATAACAAATCAATAGATTACTTGGTATTTATGGCTTATCTTTCTTTGGCAACCCTCTTGTAAGCCTTTGACTTTCTCGTCACTATTCATATATGAATTGTCACTTGATCCCTTTTTGAGCACATTTTAGAAAGAATGGAACATCTAGACCTCCATTCGCCTTCATTTGATGCCTAATCCCTAACCCTTGACACCTAGAATAGGTTATCCCACGTTTACAAGAATGTGGAATTAGAAACGATCAGTTTGGGGGTTACATAGGGAAACTACGGAAATGAGTGAGGGAAGGTCAAAAGTTGGAAGCATGACTTGTATTGTATAAAAGGGGGCAAGAAGAAAAAAAATATATATATATATTTGTATATATAAAAATTGTTCAAGTCCAAAAAAAAAAAAAAAAAAAAAAAAAAAAAGTTTGCCCCCTAATGTTGTGAAGTATTTTTGATTAGTGACCTATATTGAGTGAGGGAATGCTCTCAACCCCAAGTGTATAAATAAAGTATGAACAAAGTTCTAGTTTGGGGGTTGAAGCATTAGGGAAACAAAGGTGAGCGGAAAAGTTAAAATTCGGGAAGGAGTATTGCAATGGAAGGTTTTTAATTTCACATTCTTGTGTTTGTATGTCTATTCCTTCATTTGCACCCGTGAGCCTAGCCCCACATTTGTTGTGGACTTAACTTTGAGCCATATTTTTGTTCAATATTAAGTAATCGGGTTGACAAGTGTGTAATCATGCATATGAGTATCCTTGTGTATGTAATTGTATTGTATGTCTGTGATTTAGAGCATGTGTTAGTGATCCCATAAACAATCTTATCTTAGTGATCATGATCTCCCATATTTCATTCATCATTCAAAGCCGAGGTGGAAAATTGTGGGTTAGATGCATTAATGTAATTGTAATTGCATTTTCTTATTGGCACTTGTGTAGCACATTTACGTGAGAATCTGAGACTTGCTTGGCCGGCAACCTTGTATATATTGAGAACATATCAAAAATATTTTGTGTTTATCGTTTTTATTTGTTAGAATAGTTTTCTCTTTTGTTTAGTTTTATTTTACTCGGGGACGAGCAAAAGGTAAGTTTGGGGTATTTGATGGATGTGGTTTTACCCATCCAAAAGATATGTTCCTAAACCTATTTTACGTTCGAATCCTTGGGAATTTAATGTATTTTTGAGTGTTTTGATAGTCCACGAAGGCCGGGTCAAAGGCGAGTCAAAATGGGGCAATTCTGCTGTTGGCACGAGTGGAGCACGGCGAGGAAGCAAATAGCACGACTTGGGAACGAATGGAGTCAAGCGATTCCAAGCAACTATTCGAGCGAGTGGGCACCATAGGCACGACTCGTTCTCACGAGTGAAAGTCAAGGCGTTTTCAAGTAAAGCTACTCGGAACGAATGGAGGGTGCATCACGGCTCGTGAGCACGGCCCGGGGCGAAGGGCACGACTCGTGCTAATTAGCACGACTCGTGCCAGTACGCGTTTTGTGACGTCACTCCGGATTTTGGAGCAGATTTTGATGAATCTTGTGAAATCCCTTTCCTAGTTGATGAAGGACTGCATTGAGGAGTATATAAACTCCCTTTATTATTATTATAAGGGACCTTTGTCATATATTCTTGCCTAGGGTTTGAGGATTGGAGAGTTTTAGTTTCAAGGTTTTTGCAAGGATTTGAGGTTTGATGTTTTATTATTGTTATTCATATTTTGGGATTGTCCTCATGAATATGAGTAGCTAAATTCTCTTTTCATGGATTGGATGTAATATTCGTCGGATTTCTATGCTAGTATAATTTTCCAAAACTTTCTTGTTCATGTTTGATGAGATATCTAAATTCAATTTTAGGTTTTAATTCTATTTTAACCTTTAATTGTTAGGTTTTGAATCGTTGCACTAGCGTGGATTGTTCATAATTTAGGCCACTATTTCATCAATTGGATTTGATTGTTGACCTAGCGGAATACAAGAGAATCTAGATTCATATGTTCTCATTGTTCTTAATGAATTTCTTGATTATTGTTTTGACCTAGCGGAATCTACAATAGGAGAGAAATAAGAGGGTTGCAATCCGCACATCGAACGTCCCAACCCTTAAATTAAGTGAACGAATCTTTGAACAAGATTGTTAATTTTATCATGATAAATCTAGCATAGAATGAAGATGAATATGAAATCCAATCCGTGAATTCCTTTGATCTGATTAAATCCTAGTTTATTGCTTTCTTATTCTCTTGAATTAAATAGTTAATTTCTTGCTTTAATATTTTAGTTAATAAATCAAAGTCAAAAACCCTATTTTGTTACTTGAAGCATTAATTAAATTTACTTGTTAAAACCAACGAGTCTCTGTGGTTCGACCCCTGCTCGTGCATATTGCTACAACGGTAGTGAGTCCACTTGCTCGGATTTTATTACTAGAGGAATTTTTCTCCATCAAGTTTTTGGCGCCGTTGCCGGGGACTTGTTGTGATTTTTAAAAAGTTTATTTAATCGGTGCATGTTTGGTCGCCGGTCATTGGATCCTAATTTGGTTCCTTTGAACGACGATATAGACAGAATTGAGAGAGGCATTCCCTCTACTCAAGTGAGTGAAACTGAGTACGATACTTCGTCACCGGGACGAGAAGAAGAATTAAGTGAGTTGGAAACTTCTTCCACCGAGGAAGAAGAAGAATTTAATTTTTGTGATGGCGGACCAAGTCATGAATACATTTGCTAGGCCAAGAGTCGACACATCGGTGTCGTGCATAGTGTTGCCCGATGCAGCACTAGCTTATGAAATCAAAGGCCAATATTTTAACATGATTCCTAATTTTTATGGTCTTGCCGGTGAGGATGCGTTAGCGTTTTGAGAGAATTTATGTCTACCTTGAGTGGGTTCCCTACAAAAGAGGGTGTTACCTCGGAGCACTTGAGACTGAAGTGTTTCCCTTATGCATTAAAAGACAAAGCCAAAACTTGGCTATTGTTACTTCCTTCCAGTAGCATCACTACTTGGGATGCTTTACATGATGTTTTTCTCACTAAGTTTTACCCTTATGATGCATTGACAAATTTTAGGGTGAAAATTATGGGATTTGCTCAGGAAGCGGGGAAGCCTTCCACGATGCATGGGATAGGTTTAAAATGTTGCAAATTCGGTGCCCCCACCATAACTTCCCTTCTTCTATGCTTTGCATCAAACTTTCTATGGGGCTTTATCCCCTGAATACCAATCAATGGTAGATAATGCAGCAGGAGGTAGTTTGGGAAGTAAGACTGTCCAGCAATGCCAAGAACTGTTTGAGATGTTGAGTGCTAACTCTCAACAAAAGGGATCTAGGGGGGCAACAAGGGGAGTGAATGAGGTAGGGCTAAACAAAGAAATGGCCAAGCAGTTTGCATTATTGAACCAAAGATTTGATAAGTTAGCTATGCAAAATGCTTCTTCTTCTACTATGCCTTCTACTGCTCATCTTGTAAATGATTTTTGTGCTAATTGTGGTCCTAACACTCATGCTACTAATGTGTGTCAAAGTGGTTTGCTGTTTAACCCTGAACAGGCACATGCAATGCAAGGATTTGGCCAGCGGTTCCCTCAAAACAATAATCCGTATTCAAACACATACAACCCGGGGTGGAGGCAACACCCAAATTTTTCATGGGGAGGCAATCAAGAACAAAATAAGCCTCTCCACCCTCAACCTCCACCGGGACAGTATGAGCAGAAAAGGGAACCGTGGGAAGTGGCCATGGAGAAATTGCAAGCCGAAAATAATCAATTGAGGGCGGAAAATCAACAAGCTTCCAAGAACCATGAAGCTGCAATTCAGAAGTTGGAGACTCAAATTGGGCAATTAGCAACCGCCCTACAAGGCCATAAGTCTGGGACTTTTCCGAGCCAACCACATCAAGCAAATGCCATTATCACTCTTCGAAATGGCAAACAGGTAGGTAGTGAGGTAATCTCTCCTTCATCTTCTTCTCCCCCTCCTGTTGTAGATCAGAATGCTAATGTGGATAATAATGATGTCGGTTGTGATAAGAGTACAAGTGACATGGGGGAAAATTCTAAAGTTGAAGCTCCGCCCCCCATGCCATATGTACCTCCCGTACCGTTTCCTGGAAGGTTTTTAAAACATAAATTGGATAAGCAGATGTCGGAATTGATGAACATGTTTTCTAAGGTGAACATCAATATCCCTTTACTCAATGTGATCAAAAATATTCCTGATTATTCCAAATTTTTCAAAGAATTAAATTCCAAGAAACATAGGTATGGGACAAATGAGAGAGTAGTGATGAGTGAAAATGCTAGCGCAGTGGTACAACATAGTCTTCCACCCAAATTGAAAGACCCCGGAAGTTTTCTGATTTCTATTACTATGGGGGAGTCAAAGAGGGTACAAGCTATGTTGGATCTTGGGGCCAGCATTAATTTGTTGCCTTATTATGTGTATGAGGAGTTGGGTTTACCCGAATTAAAACCCACCACAATGGCCCTACAACTTGCGGATCGGTCCATTAAAAGACCTGTGGGCATTGTGGAGGATGTTTTAGTTCAAGTAAATTCAATCATTGTGTCTGTTGATTTTGTGGTGCTTGAAATGCCACGAGGTGAAGGAAGTCGCCGGGATTCACCCATATTACTTGGGAGACCCTTCATGGCGACGACCAACACCATTATTAATGTGAGGAATGGCAAACTGTCTATGACAGTGGCGGGTGAGAAAATTGAAATTTCTGTGTTTGATGCCATGAAACATCCGAGTGATGATAGAGAGGTGTGTTCATATGTTGATAATTGTGAAGCTTTGTCAAATGACGGTGAGAATTCTAGGGATAGTGCGGGTTCCCACTTGTGTGCCATGAAAAATAAGGCCGACAATCTTGGTTCTTGTGATGGCCCGTATCACCCCCTAGACCGACCCCAAAAGGGGTCGGTGTCTCTGTTAAAATCGTTCTTTCCGCTTAAGTCTACCAATATTGTTTCATGTGATAAAATGGAAGAGTGTTGCTCTCTTGATATTTCTGATGCTTCGTCTGTCAAGATGCATGTTCAGGATGCTTGCAATGTTGTGAAGGAAAAGGAGGTGCTTGATTGTGATAAGAATAAGGCACCAAATGAGTTTGGGGGAGAGGCTCACAAGAAAAAGAAATTGAAGAAAAAGAAGAAAAGCAAGAAAAAGGTGAGAAAAATGCCTTGGGCTCCACCCGAGTTTGTAGCAAAGGGAGAATTTTTGTGGAAGGTGGTGGGCATTTGTGCCCGAGAAGTTGCGAAGTGGGCCAAAGGAAGGAAAGCTAAAGCCAAAATGAATGTGGTCACATCAAATCCCATTTAGTTGGGAGCAAAGGTCGGGCTAACGACCTTAAACAAATGCGCTAATTGGGAGGCAACCCAAGTAGGTACAATTTTATTGCTTTAGTTATTTGCTTTGTGTGTCATATTGTCCTTTGAACCCGAGGCATGTTTTTGTCCTCTTTGCTATGAGGACATAGCATGTTTTGAGTTTGGGGGTAGATATCTCTCCGAGTTTGTGGGTTTATAGGGGAGTGTATATAGTGTCACCCTCCAAAAAAATAGAAAAATTTAAAAAAAATTTGTTCTCTTTATATGTTTGGAAGTTGGCCAACGTCCGTGATGATTTGAGAGATTTTGATTGAGTTTTGCTAGCTTGTGCCAATTTGAATGTGTTAATTAGAATTGCATTAATACATGTAAAACACAATTGCACCACTATTTACTTCCATCTTATTTCTTGATCATGGTTATTAATTTAGGTGTCCTTTATGGGTTCACTTTGACATTCTCGGGGGTCCTAGAACATGATTGCATGCTTGTCAATAACAAATCAATAGATTACTTGGTATTTATGGCTTATCTTTCTTTGGCAACCCTCTTGTAAGCCTTTGACTTTCTCGTCACTATTCATATATGAATTGTCACTTGATCCCTTTTTGAGCCTGTTTAGAAAGAATGGAACATCTAGACCTCCATTCGCCTTCATTTGATGCCTAATCCCTAACCCTTGACACCTAGAATAGGTTATCCCACGTTTACAAGAATGTGGAATTAGAAACGATCAGTTTGGGGGTTACATAGGGAAACTACGGAAATGAGTGAGGGAAGGTCAAAAGTTGGAAGCATGACTTGTATTGTATAAAAGGGGGCAAGAAGAAAAAATATATATATATATATTTGTATATATAAAAATTGTTCAAGTCCAAAAAAAAAAAAAAAAAAAAAAAAAAAAAAAGTTTGCCCCCTAATGTTGTGAAGTATTTTTGATTAGTGACCTATATTGAGTGAGGGAATGCTCTCAACCCCAAGTGTATAAATAAAGTATGAACAAAGTTCTAGTTTGGGGGTTGAAGCATTAGGGAAACAAAGGTGAGCGGAAAAGTTAAAATTCGGGAAGGAGTATTGCAATGGAAGGTTTTTAATTTCACATTCTTGTGTTTGTATGTCTATTCCTTCATTTGCACCCGTGAGCCTAGCCCCACATTTGTTGTGGACTTAACTTTGAGCCATATTTTTGTTCAATATTAAGTAATCGGGTTGACAAGTGTGTAATCATGCATATGAGTATCCTTGTGTATGTAATTGTATTGTAATCTGTGATTTAGAGCATGTGTTAGTGATCCCATAAACAATCTTATCTTAGTGATCATGATCTCCCATATTTCATTCATCATTCAGGCCGAGGTGGAAAATTGTGGGTTAGATGCATTAATGTAATTGTAATTGCATTTTCTTATTGGCACTTGTGTAGCACATTTACGTGAGAATCTGAGACTTGCTTGGCCGGCAACCTTGTATATATTGAGAACATATCAAAAATATTTTGTGTTTATCGTTTTTATTTGTTAGAATAGTTTTCTCTTTTGTTTAGTTTTATTTTACTCGGGGACGAGCAAAAGGTAAGTTTGGGGGTATTTGATGGATGTGGTTTTACCCATCCAAAAGATATGTTCCTAAACCTATTTTCTGTTCGAATCCTTGGGAATTTAATGTATTTTTGAGTGTTTTGATAGTCCACGAAGGCCAGGTCAAAGCTGAGTCAAAATGGGGCAATTCTGCTGTTGGCACGAGTGGAGCACGACTGAGGAAGCAAATAGCACGACTTGGGAACGAGTGAAAGTCAAGGCGTTTTCAAGTAAAGCTACTCAGAACGAATGGAGGGGTCTGTCACGGCTCGTGAGCACGACTGGGACTGAAGGGCACGACTCGTGCTAATTAGCACGACTCGTGCCAGTACGCATTTTGTGACGTCATTTCGGATTTTGGAGCAGATTTTGATGAATCTTGTGAATTCCCTTTCCTAGTTGATGAAGGACTGCATTGAGGAGTATATAAACTCCCTTTATTATTATTATTGAGGACCTTTTGTCATATATTCTTGCCTAGGGTTTGAAGATTGGAGAGTTTTATTTTCAAGGTTTTTGCAAGTATTTCAGGTTTGATGTATTGTTGTTATTCATATTTTGTGATTGTCATCATGAATATGAGTAGCTAAATTCTCTTTTCATGGATTGGATGTTATATTCGTCGGATTTCTATGCTAGTATAATTTTCCAAAACTTTCTTGTTCATGTTTGATGAGATATCTAAATTCAATTTTAGGTTTTAATTCTATTTTAACCTTTAATTGTTAGGTTTTGAATCGTTGCACTAGCGTGGATTGTTCATAATTTAGGCCACTATTTCATCAATTGGATTTGATTGTTGACCTAGCGGAATACAAGAGAATCTAGATTCATATGTTCTCATTGTTCTTAATGAATTTCTTGATTATTGTTTTGACCTAGCGGAATCTACAATAGGAGAGAAATAAGAGGGTTGCAATCCGCACATCGAACGTCCCAACCCTTAAATTAAGTGAACGAATCTTTGAACAAGATTGTTAATTTTATCATGATAAATCTAGCATAGAATGAAGATGAATATGAAATCCAATCCGTGAATTCTTTTGATCTGATTAAATCCTAGTTTATTGCTTTCTTATTCTCTTGAATTAAATAGTTAATTTCTTGCTTTAATATTTTAGTTAATAAATCAAAGTCAAAAACCCTATTTTGTTACTTGAAGCATTAATTAAATTTACTTGTTAAAACCAACGAGTCTCTGTGGTTCGACCCCTGCTCGTGCATATTGCTACAACGGTAGTGAGTCCACTTGCTCGGATTTTATTACTAGAGGAATTTTTCTCCATCAACTTTGCAATGACCACTCTTTGAGGTGATATTTTGGTGGAACAGATTACAATCAGAATTTGTTAGTTGTCTTAGTTCACGCTTGAGTTTTTAACAAAAAATTCTGATATGACCAGGAACATTGCAGTGATGACACACATACTTGACCTTTTTCCTTTTACTAGACTCACCAGTTTGACCAACTTCATTTTTTGAGGTTCCCTCTTTAACAAAATTAGACATCCCATAGCCGAGATCTGATTTTCCAGTGTTTCCCATACTCAAGACCTCTTCAAACTTGGCTTTTCCAGTATTTAACTTGTTAAAGGTCTCTTTTGCTTTTTCAGTTTTCTTTTTGAAATCCTCACATTCAATATCCTTTTTAGTTATCAAAACTTTTAACTTGGCTATGCACCCCTTTTGAAAATCATTTTCCTTTGAAACTCTTTCTAGTTCAGCCTTAAGTTCAGAAATTTCAGAAGTTACCTTTTTGTTCACTTGCTTGAACACTTCTATTTGTTCCACCCTTTTTGTCCAGTCAGCATGGAGATCCTTGTATGTTTCATACAACTCATCATAAGTTGCACATCCCTCCTCTTCTTCTTCCTTAGAATCTCCTGCAATAGAGGTATTTAAGCAAGTGAAGGTCTGATTAGGCATTGTGCACAGTGATGTGTAGATTGTAGTGTGAACCTCATAATGATCATATGTCTCCTCATCATAGTCAGTGAGGTGAGATGGGTTGACTAAAGAAACATGAGCTATTTCTACCTCATCTTAACTGTTACTCAGGGTCGCTGTAAAGCTCATCCCCTTCTTTTTTAAGGTGTTAGCACACTCATTTGCATAATGCCCATAACCAGAGCAAGCCCTACATTGAACTGATTCAGTAGATTTCTTTTCAAAAGGTTTTCTAACAAAGCTTTCAGTTTTGATCTTTGGTTTCTCAAAAGTGTGTAAAGAAGACCGAGTTTGATTAGGAAATTTTGCTTGTTTCTTGTTCCTTAGCATGGTGCTAAATTTCTTAGTGATAAAAGCTAAGTCTTCTTCCTCTAAATTGGATTTTCAATGTCATTAGATAATTGAATGATATCTTTAGGAACACTTGTTGCATTAGCAAGTGCAATAGTGTGTTCCTTATGAGATTTCTGAAGAGACGGATTCATTTCAAACACAGTTAAGATCCCTACCAGTTTATCCCAACTTAAAGTTTCAGGATCATAAGCTTCCTCAATGACCGAAATTTTAACATTAAACCTCTCAGGAAGAGACCTTAACATTTTACTCACAAGTCTAGCATTGGAAATGGAGTCTCCCAATGCATATGACTCATTAGAGATATCTAAATTTCTAGCAGAGTAATCCTTTATGGTTTCAGATTCTTCCATTCTCTAGTTCTCGAATTTGGTCATAGGAACCCTTAGTTTAGTTTGTTTCACACTCTTAGGTCCTTCACAATGGAGTTGAAGAATTTCCCAAGCAGTTTTGGCTATAGTTACATTAGCAATCAATCTAAACATGTGCATATCCACATGTCCAGAGATGGCTCCCATGGCCTTAGCATTGTAATTTACTCTTGCTATTTCTTTTGTAGTCCAATTTTCCCCGAGTTTAAGATCAAAGATTTTTTCTGTCTTTGATATAGAATCAGCAGTAGTGGTTTCAACTTCCAGGCAACGTGTATCCTTTGAGGATACTTAGCCAGGCACGTTGGTCAATGGCTCTAATATGTATGCACATCTTGGTCTTCCAAATGGTATAATTTGACCCATCCAGAGTAGGAGGCCTATTGCTACTGCCATGTTGACAATTCATTATGACTACCTTCAGGGGCGGACCTGACTAAGTGCATGATGGTGCACAGGCACCACCAAAAAAAAAATTTTTTTTTTTTTACAAAACGACGTCGTTTTGCTTTAAGGAAAAAAAAAGGATAAATAGAATTTGGAACGATCAGAATTCATAAACAACTACGTCCGTCTCCTACTCTCCTTCTTCGGTTCCTGCGTCTGCGTGCTGCGTGCATCTCGGCCATCTCCTCCCTCCTCCCTCCACCGCCGCCGACCTCTCCTCTCCGGCCATAGAATGGGCGAACCAAACCCCCCTCCGCAACCCCCTCACAAAATCAAGAAGAATTTCTCGAATCAAAGGTAAACCCTAGAAATTTAAAATTGCTTTAATTTTCTTGATTTGAATTTTGATTTGGATTTTGATTGTTTTGGTTCTTGGTTTGGATTTTGATTTTGATTTTGGATTTTGATTTGTTCTAAATTCTATAAACTTGCTTAATTTGGACATTAATTTAGGGACGGAGGGTGTTATTGGTACCAAATAGCTTCAGTTGTGGATTGCAGTTGATTAAAAGTGATTTGGGTATTGAGATTTTCTTAATCGGTGTTTTTGGGTTTCAGATTGTGTATGATAGAGTTACAGGTAGGAGCCGCGGATTTGGTTTTGTAACAATGGGGAGTGCCGAAGAAGCCAAGGAGGCCATTAGGATGTTTGAGGGATCTGTAAGTCACATTTCTCCATATCTATGTAACTTTTTGTGTTTTATTGTCGCTCTATTGTTATAGTTGCCTAGTCGAATCGGCCAGCAAGCAAGTAGAACAACTTGATTGAACTTGAATAATAACATTCAAGTTTGATCAATATTATGGGGTTGGTTAAGTAATCAAGTCCAGCTATGGTATCTTAGTAGTTCACATGAATTAAACTACTTGCGTATGAACTTAATTTATCTTGTCTAACTCTGGCTTATAGGTTTATATTAGAATGATGTATGTACACGCAAGTTTGTCACTTTTGCTGAGCTTCGTTAAGAAAAAAATAAACTGTTTATGTACAAAGAGAAAAATAACGAGAATATAATTGAATATCAAACCATTAAGAATAGGCACCACCAATGCTATTGGTGTAGATCCGCCACTGACTACCTTCCAGGATCAGCTCACAGTACCGTTGAGAGAGAGCTCTGATACCAATTGAAGGAATTATAGGTAGCTAAGATAGTCAAGGATGACAATGAGCAGTGTAATGAGCGTACCAAAGTATGCTCAACAAGATGCTCACCGAGAGTTTTAAATGCATCGGAAATAATAAAATAAAAGTAACAAGAATAAAGACAGATTTAACAATCTCAGCAAGTAAAACTTGTTGAATAAAACTTCTCTATTAATAAAAACTTTCACAAGTACGGACAAAGAAAATGTCAAACAAAGAATGAAAGTAAAGAGGAAGCAAAACTGAAAAAACAAGTTACAATAACTTTTAAATGACAAGCTATGAGAAGCTTAAACTAAGAACTCAAGAACACACACGGAGATATTATTCTCTTGAAACAACAAAGGGTATTCTCTCTCAAATGCTCAGTAAGTTTTTGGATTGTGAAATTGCCATCTTTCCTTGTTGTTACTCTTCATATCATATATATAGGACTTCTTGATGGCTAAATGCACAAAGAACAACACTTAACAACAAGGAAAGGTTAGAGTTAGTAAACCTACTCTACAAACATTGTTTAAACCAAAATGGCAATGGTAGACTATGTGCCTTTTAACTCTTCTTTTTTATTTCACACAGACCAAGACTTACTTAATAAAGAGTCATAAAGGACACTTACATTATTGAAAGTAATCAATCTAAAACAATCAAATATAAATATATACAAAGTCAATCAAGGAACTCAGGAAAGGACGAAAATATCCTTAGACAATACATGGTATGTCAAGAATATCTTGCATACTCTTTCTTTGTGCAAAACTTATTTTGTGTCTTTTGTAAATAGAGCTGTCAATTCGGGAATACGGGATGGGATGGGATGGGACGAAATTATGTTGTCCCATGACGGGAACGGGACGGGACAAAACGGGACGGGACTAAAATACTCCGTCCCATCCCGTCCCATTTGCGGGACGCGGGATCTCGCGGGACCCGTTGACTAGGAGGGATAAGCGTTGACTAGGCGCCAAGGCCACGGCGAAGGCCAAAATGCATTGCACTTACTCATAGACCTGTTCCCTCTTTAAGCGTCCTCCACCTCTGATAATGGTGGTGTGTTGTCCTATTTATTGCGAACAAACCAACTTAGAATACATTAAGTACATATTATGAGTCTTACAAATTTCTAAATATTAATAGACCCTTGAGCTTTCCTGCTGATCTGGAGTTCTGGTGATATTACCATTAGAACTGCAACTACAAAGTAAGTTTGTACTTGTGCATTGCTGATGTTGATTGAACTGAAAAATCCTTCTACTATCCTTAGTTTCATCTCAATATAAAAGCATTAACATACATTTCCTTGCGAAACAGTTACAGCATTTAGTTTCTTAGGAAGATTATCTAGCAACCAGGATGGCGTTCCATTTCTCAGTCTCATGAGATTCTCAAGTACCGAAGTTAAAAATACGGTACTGTGAATGGTCTTATTTATTTACTCGGTAATCCTCAGTCTCATGAGATTCTCAAAGTGCTGTTAACAAGGTTGGGGAACTGAAACCAGGGAGATATACAGGGCCGAGATATGCGGGACGGGACGGGCGAGACCGCACCATGTTGTCCCGCGACGGGAACGGGACGAGATGAAACGGGACGGGACTAAAATACTCCGTCCCATCCCATCCCAAATCTATTGCGGGACGGGACGTCCCGACGGGACCGTCCCAACTTGACGGCTCTATTTGTAAATGGGATGGAGAGAGTAATCTCCGGTTATGAAGCACAATAGAAACACTTTGATCATTAAGATACCCTGATATGGTTGCTTATAGATTTTGAGAAGGTGATCCGTGTAATTCACTTTTACAAAATTTTAGATAGGTCTTTTTCACAATTTATACATCCAAGAAACTAAAAACATGAAACCGCACACAAAAAAAGAAGCTTGTCCTTGGAGCAATGCATAATAATCAACCTGAATATCAGTTGCAACTTAAAACAAAGTTGTTTATTATCTGAAAAACATACTGACCAATGTTGTACCCGCAGTCGAAAAAACACCAACGGAAAAAAATAAAAAGAGCACCAAACAAGTTAAGAATAAGAAGAATATCAGGCTTATACATAACACCCAAATAAGTTAAGAATACGAGAGGGTACATATTGTGAATCATAAGTTTCCTACAAATCATACCATTGTAGAACGGCAAAATGATACTCCAGTATTCAAGTGTTAGTTACAAACTTGGTGGACCCCATTTTACGGAAGAGACCAATGTTCGTAAGATGTTTTAAGTACAAGGTTGGAAATAAGAAAGAACATCCTGCTTTGCTTTCATCATACATTGCTTTGCTTGTAATTTTTGGTGTCAAGAACTTGCTTCCCACACATTGCACATACTCCTGCACAACAAAATTGCATCAGAAATTGGGTTTTGATTACCAATTAAACTGCTAAATACGAAGTAACAAAATAAAGGATTTCATAAGCCATATGATTGTAGTTTACCTTTAGAGTAAGCACAAGTATGACAGTACTTTCCGTCTTGGTGTACTTGCTGCTTGCAAATAATGCACTTGGTTGTTCCGTACGGTGTCCATCTGCACAAATAGAACCATAAAAATTAAAAATAATGATAACAATAACTAGAACATGAGAAAGATCATCCCTTCATTATTGTTCAAAAAATTAGCAAAAATAGCCTAGCATGCACACAGTAATAATAACTATTGGAAACAGGGATATATTGCCAAGCAGAGACAGCATTATTATTGTTTTATATTTCCTTTTTCTTTATGTAATTACTTAAAGCTCCTTACACTGGCTTTTAATTTATGGATGTACAAGTATAGACCTCTGCCATTCTAAAACCATGTAAGAGCTTGTCACTTGGTATGATTGACATTTAAAACGTAGAAGACAAGTATTTACCATTTAGCTGAGAAAAACTGCTCCCTCCATCCATAAATGACTGTAGAAAAAAGTTTCAAATTTGCTCTTGATCAAGAGCAAATTTGAAAAAAAAAATTGACATTCATTTAGGGAAGGAGAGAGTATTAGTTCCTGAAAGCTCAATCCAACTAAGAAAATCTGGGACCCAAGTTCTCTTATCAGATAGACAAACTACATAATCTTTTCTAGGAACCTGACGAGGAATAATAATTTTTCCCTCCTAAATTAAGAGAACTTGACTAATCCTTTAGTGAGTGTTTGTGTATGGGTGGGACAGGAATCGTCATTGTGTAGGATAATGAGGCTTTAAGCCTGCATTAACAAGAACCGTTACACTACAGGTTGGACCCATAAAGCACTTACGTGAAGAAGATTCAACCTTCAGAGTCAGCAAACACCATTCAAATTACAATATACATTCACATAATGGCTGGTTACTGCTTACTAAACCCTTTTGTCAACCCCCAAAAGATGTGTAATTAACAAATATACATATACCTGGGGGCTGTTTGATAGGTCTGAATAGACCTTTTAATGGTGGTAGTGCTGGTCAGCCCTATTAAGCATCCAGCACGTTTGGCACGCATTGCTGAATGGCTACTAATCAGTCTTGATGAACAAGTCCTATGTCCCTTGCTAGTTCGGTCAGACACTAGCTCTAGATCATCAAGCGATGTATCAATGATAGAAACAAGTGGCAGCCACTCGAGACATACAAAAGGCGCGGAAAAGATGGCTCCAAGGCTCAAGCTCTGATTTGGGATGCCTAGATCATCAAGCGATGTATCAATGATAGAAACAAGTGGCAGCCACTCGAGACATACAAAAGGCATGGAAAAGATGGCTCCAAGGCTCAAGCTCTGATTTGGGATGCCTTTGATAATATGGAGCCTAGTAGGGAGTTGGCGTAATCAATTAAGATATGATGTTTTGTTTTCTGCAGCAAAGTTTGTTTAGTCAGTTAGTTAATTGCTTAGTTGATTGTTGGGAAAAGTTTTCCTTTTTAGTTTAGGAATTTTATAAGTTAATAATCCGGGAAAAGTTAGAATTATTACATAAAAGTGCACAGCCAAGGATCCAACAAAGAGAGCAGTTATTTAGGCAGTTAGTGAGCAGTTATTTGGGCTGTTAAGCAGCAACTAAATGTCAACAGACATAACTTTTCCCTACAAATGTTTCTAGCAGCAGATGTGACTGTTAAGATTAGTACCTTTTATGTATTTTCAAAGGCCTATAAATATGCCTTTTATTGTAAAAGATATTATTGTTTTACTGATATTTTGAGAGTTTATGAATACTTTTCCTAGCAAACAATTGCTTCTTGTGTTGAATCTGCGAGATTCAAATCCTTGGGTGCGCTCAAGAAACCTAGTTGCGCCTACGGTTGCCTCGTTGTTAAGCCAGGCCTTGTTTATTTTCTTTTTTTCATCTTTACTGTTTTATAATCAGATCGTGCACAAAATTGCTTCCGTTATACATCAATTGGTATCAGAGCCCGAGGAATCATGACTACGCGTTCAGGAAGACCATTCAGGCAAGAGGTTTCGGAAAACGAGCGAGATGCGATCCTTCTTCAGATCCTGGATCGACTTGACAGTATGGATATTCGCCTTGAGGCTATGGAAGAAAGGAATCGAGGTGTAGCATTGGAAGATAATCCAGGTGGTGCTGCTGCGAATGATGCAATACCAACAAATCCAGAGGAGAAGAACAACTTGCAATTCCAGATAATCCAGGTGGGGATGTTGGTCATGAAGATCTGCACGTCGTCCAACAGGGAGGAAGACGACCAGGAAGAGGTGCTCGAGTTCTAGAAGCAAGACATCAACCTGCAATCGATTGGGCTTGGAAAGTTCTGGAAAGAGGCCGTTTTGAACCACGTGATACAGCCGGAGATATCACGAAGAAAGTGAAGACTGACGTCCCAAATTTTGAAGGAAAATTCGATCCAACAGTATTTACTGATTGGCTTGCTGCACTTGAAGAATACTTTGATTGGTTTGATATGTCATATGAGCGACGAGTAAGGTTTACGAGGATGAAACTTGTTGGTTTGGCTAAGGTGTGGTGGCGTGAAATTGAAGACAATATGAGGGGGTTGGGACAGCAACCTATAGAAACATGGCTAGAGACGAAGACGAAGCTCCTCGAGAAGTACATGCCTATTAATTACCAAGATAAGCTGTGTGAGCAACTTGTTAATCTAAAGCAAGGTGTACTTCGAGTGTTGTAACAGAGTATATGCAGCAATTTGATGAGATTAAAACTCGAAGTCAGATTGTTGAAGATCCTCGTCAAAGCCTAGCACGTTTCAAGACTAGTTTAATGGCTGATATACAGCGAGAAATGCTTAGGCAACCTGTTTATGGTGTGGAAGATGCGTATCACACAGCCCTTGACTTTGAAGAATACCTTAAGCCACTAAATAAAAGGTTTCCAGCAACTAATTAGAATATTAGGTCACCCTATATGCAGCCAACTAGTGGATCTAATACAAAGGTCTAAAGGTACTGGAAAGTATAATGATGATTGTTTCAAGTGCGGAGAACCAGGTCATATGAGCTACAATTGCCAAAGAAAAATCTGCATATTGGTGCTGAAATTGAGTCCGAAGAACAGCAACTAGAGAACGAGAATGATGGGGTTGATTATGATTTCGGGACATATAAAGCTGATGATTTAGAGGAACAAGAAGAGGATACTTCGCTTGCTACAATAGTTAGGCGGATCCTAGCAACTCCTAAAGTTCAAGAGGAGGATTGGCAGCGTACTTCCATCTTTCAAATGTTAGTTCTTTGTGGAACTCAAGCCTAGAAGCTCATAATTGATGGTGGCAGTTGTATGACCGTGGTTTTAGCGTCAACAGTGGAACGTCTCAAACTTCATGTTGAACCACATCCTCAAAACCCTATAAAGTGGCTTGGATCGACAACTCAACTATTCCGGTAATACAACATTGTCTTGTTTCGTTCTCATTTAAAAACTATCAAGATTCAGTGTTGTGTGATATAGATCCTATGAAAGTTGCTCATATTTTACTTATACGACCTTGGCTCTATGACCGAAAGGTGAAACATTGTGGAGAACGTAACACCTACAGCTTTTCTTATCAGAATAAGTGTGTAACTCTACTCCCGATGACTGATGCGGAGATCGATAAGCATCAGGAACCTTCCCCAAAACGTCCGGTTACAAATAAGAATAAATTCCTCCAGATTTTGACGAAGAAATCCTTCATATAAAATAAAAGAGTAAAGAGAAAAATGTGATACTTGCTGTAGTAGTAAAACGTATTGAAGGATCCAAAGTGACCACTTGTGACATATCTACTGAAGTTCAATCACCGTTGACTGAATTATCTGATGTATCACATGAAGAGTTACCGAATGAACTGCCCCCTCTGCGTAACATCCAACATGAGATAGAATTTGTGCCGGGATCTCAATTACCTAACCTTCCAGCATATCGCATGAACCATAACACAGAGCTTAAGAGACAAGTGGAAGAGCTGCTGGCCAAAGGGTTTATTCGTGAAAGCTTAAGCCCATGTGCTGTACCTGTGTTACTAACGCCTAAAAAAGATGGAACTTGGCGTATGTGCATTGACAGCCGAGCTATTAACAAGATTACTATCAAATATTGGTTTCCTATTCCTCGTTTAGATGATATGTTAGACATGATGGTTGGTTTTATAGTATTTTCAAAGATAGATTTGAGAAGTGGGTATCACCAAATTCGTATCAGACCTGGAGATGAATGGAAAACAGCATTCAAGACAAAAGATGGCCTTTATGAATGGCTAATAATGCCGTTTGGACTCTCAAATGCACCCACCACATTCACACACTTCATGACACAGGTACTTCAGCCTTGTATCGGTTGTTTTCTTGTTTTCTGGTGGTATACTTCGACGACATCTTAATTTATAGCAAGAACAAGGAATAACACTTGGATCACCCGCGGCAAGTCATGAGAACACTTCGCCAAGAAAAACTTTATATCAATATGAAGAAATGTTCGTTTATGAGTAACCCAGGTAATATTCTTGGGGTTTGTAACTTCTAGAGGCATACAAGCTGATCCAGATAAGGTAAAAGCTATACGTGACTGGCCGGTTCCCACTTTAATTAATGAAGTGCGAAGTTTTCATGGCTTGACAACATTCTAAAGACGTTTCATACACAATTTCAGCAGCATAAGGACACCAATAACAGATTGCATGAAACAAAGAGCTTTTGCTTGGACTAAGGCAGCAACACAAGCGCTCCAATAAATCAAGAACAGAATGAGTAATGCTCCTGTTTTGCGGCTACATGCCTTCTCAAAGTTATTTGAAGTAGCATGTAATGCATCCAATGTTGGAATTGGAGGTGTGCTTAGTCAAGAAGGCCACCCAATAGCATACTTCAGCGAGAAATTGAATGAGGCAAAACATAGGTACTCTACGTCATAGTTGTTAAAGGCGAAAGGCAAGAGGCGGGCGAGAGGATCCTAGAAAAGGCGAATGGCGAGGCGGTTGAAAGGCGGCCCAAAGGCGAGCAAGGCGGTAATATAGAACAAAAGGAATAGTAAAATAATATATATGTAAAAATATATTAAAAAAAGCCTAAACATGTTAAGAATAAGAATTTTGCATTAAATAAATGTCACAATTTCACGTGTAATAGCAACTTAACACAATTAAAGCACCCCAAAAGTGAGAATTCAGACAAAAAACACATTTGATGTTTAAAAGCCTGAAAATAAGTGAATTCAAATATATAATTTCAAACGTATAATTAATTTCAAACATATAATTCCATACCTAGAGATGGACATAGGATATAGTTAAAACTTCAAATGGCAAAAGAAAACCCAAAGTGAAATAGTAAACATAATATAATTTGCAAACATCCCTTTAAAAATAGAATAAAGCAAGCTATCGGTAGTGTTTTTGTCGCAATTCTTTGTCGTCGTTTTAATTCGTTATTTATCGCACTTATTTTCTTTTGATCGCTCGAGAGAAATTACGGATATCTTTCTTTCTCATACACGCCACAAGCTATCTTTACCCCTTAGTTTCCAAAACAACGCATTTAAAGTAAACATATTAAAACTAAAATTACAAAATGACTTAGTTTAACATTACACATGCGCCTATTATACCTTTTGACAAAGACAGACTTCTCACGCCTCTCGCCATAACCAAGAAAAACCTCGTCTGTGCCAAAAAGGCGCACAACAGCCCGCCTCAAAACCAAAAGGCGGTCGATCCCTAAAGGCGTCAAAAAGGCGAGGCGGGCGAGAGAAGCGCTAGCCTTTCGCAACTATGCTCTACGTATGATAGGGAATTTTATGCGATAGTGCAATCATTGCGATATTGGCGACACTATCTTATTTCTAAGGAGTTCATACTCTATTCGGACCATGAAGCATTAAAATACATAAATTCCCAACGAACGCTAAACCACCGACATTCTAAGTGGGTTTCATTTTTGCAAGAGTACACATTTGTTATTGAACACAAGGCAGGAGTAGAGAATAAAACAGCAAATGCTCTTAGTCGTGTAGTGTATCTTCTTTCTTCAATGTCGGTGCAAGTAGTAGACTTTGATTTGCTCCAGAGAGACTATCCGGCATGCAAAGATTTCAGCATTATCTATACTGAATTAATGGCTGGACAGAACACAAACTACACAGGTTTCTCTTTACATGATGGCTAATTATTTTGGGAAACTCGTTTATGCTTGCTCAATATCTCTTTGCAGGAGGAAGTGGTTAGAGAACTACATTCGTGGGGTGCAGTTGGTCATTTTGGGAAAGATAAGACTGTTGCAATGGTGGAAGATCGTTATTATTGGCCAAGCTTAAAGCGTGATGTTGCGTGGGCTGTTTCTCGATGTCGTACTTGCCATACTTCCAAGGAAAGAAAGAAGAATACTGGTTTGTACACGCCCTTAACAATACCACGTTTGTACACGCCCTTAACAATACCACATGAACCATGCAAGATTTAAGCATGGATTTTGTTCTTGGATTACCAAAAACATTAAGAGGGCATGACGCAATATACGTTGTAGTGGATCACTACTCCAAGATGGCTCACTTTCTCCCTTGCTCTAAAACATCTGATGCCTTCCACATTACGAAGATATTCTTCAAAGAAATTGTTCAACTTCAGGGTTTGCCCCTTAAAATTACAATCGTGTATCTGATCGTGATTTGAAGTTTATGAGTTATTTTTGGCGTACTTTATGGAAATTGCTTAATACAAAGCTGAAATTTTCATCAGCTTTTCATCCTCAAATCGATGGTAAGACCGAATTAGTTAATCGAAGTCTGGGTAATATCCTGCGCTGTCTTGTGGGTGATCATGTTTCCTCTTGGGATCTTGTACTCCCTATGGCTGAATTGGCATACAATAGGTCAGTAAACAAAACAATAGGTCACCGTCCATTTGAAATTGTCACAAGCTTACAGCCTAAAAAGCCTATTGACTTAGTCCCGCTACCAATTGAGGCACGCCCTAGTGCTGAAACAAAAGAGTTTGCTGAACACATCCGCTCGGTGCACAATGATGTTCGCCGCAGGATAACAATCAACAATGAAGGGTACAAAGCATGTGCTGACCTCCATCGGTGATTAGCTGATTTTAGCAAAGGAAACATGGTAATGGTACGAATTATACCTGAACGTTATCCTAAGGGTACATACAAGAAACTTCACTCCAAAAGTGTTGATCAATACGAAATCCTTAAAAAAGATCGGTTCTAATGCTTATTTACTCGACTTACCGGCTGAGATGGGTATTAGCAATGTGTTCAATGTTGAATACCTCACCCTATATTCTGGCCATGACAACGATGAAACGAATGAGCCTACTAATGTTCGTCTACCACCGGCTCCAAGATTAACGGAAGAAATTGGAGATATTTTTGATCATCCCTGGTTGGTTTCAACTCGAGGAGGTGGTTATTAGAAGTTTCTTGTCAAATGGAAGGGGCATCCACTTTCAGAATGTACTTGGATTACTAATCAAGAGTTTCAACGTCTTGACCCCAAGTTTTACGAGGACTTTCATGCCTTTAACTCGGCAGAGTCGGAGTTCTTTCAACCCGGGAAGAGATGATAGAAACAAGTGGCAGCAGCCACTCAAAGACATACAAAAGGCGTGGAAAAGATGGCTCCAAGGCTCAAGCTCTGATTTGGGATGCCTTTGATGATATGGAGCCTAGTTGGGAGTTGGCGTAATCAATTAAAATATGATGTTTTGTTTTCTGCAGCAAAGTTTGTTTAGTCAGTTAGCTAATTGCTTAGTTGATTGTTGCGAAAGGTTTTCCTTTTTAGTTTAGGAATTTTATAAGTTAATAATGTGGGAAAAGTTAGAATTATTACATAAAAGTGCACAGCCTAAGGATCTGACAAAATGAGCATTGTTATTTAAGGTTAAACCTCAAAAAGAATCTCAAAAAGTAAAACAAAAGGAATAAAACCACAAATAGCAATGGCTGGAGACACAAAACTGGCTGTTAATTTGAAATTTCAAAAAGATTATTCCTCTTGTCCAAAGCTGGAGCTGCATTTAATGAACAGTGCACGCTGAGGGGACCTGTCCGCGCGGATGAGTTTGCATATTTCAGAGGGCTATAAATTGAGCCCTCCAAATACAAAAATAAGGAGGAACAACCACATTTTGCACCGAACCTGCCGCGAAATATAGAGAGAAAACAGTGAGAATTCACTTGAATTGTCACCATTTTCTCTCCAATCTTTCCCAACTCATACTCATCCACTCACTCTCATATTAAAGCCCTAAACACTCATACACTCAAGCCAAACACTCAAGAACACAAGGAAGATTGGTAAACCCTCCTCTTCCTAACCCTAAATCTCATCCATGCATGCATCTTCAAACTACAAAATGTAGTTCTTTCATCTTCTTGCTCTAGATCTAAGAAGATCACCATGGAAGACCATCTCCATGGATGATCTTCTACAAAGATCAAAATTATTTTCAAGTTTTTTTACTTTCTTACCAAGAAAACTCATTTTCAAAACCCTAAAAACCATTTTCAAGCATAAAATCTCATTTTCAAAGGATAAAAATCCCCTTCCCAAGCAAATGAAATGCTTAGTCCTAATGTACCCAAGGATGGTTTGGTATAGTTGATTCACCACTAAAATGTCTAGTGATCACTAACCAAAACCTAGGGAAATGGGGACAAGCATGGATGCAAAACCCCCTTAAAATCATATTTTCTTTCTTGAGAAGTTGCTGTCCGGTAGCAATTTTCCTGCGAGACCTCAGTCCATTGTCTTAATTCTTGGACGAGATGAACTTGGAATTTGGTGTTGACTACAAAACACTTTTTGTAGCCAACATCCAGAGCTTTCCGGACATATTTTTACCTTATTTTTTGGGTGAGTAAAACTCCTCTTTTCAAATTTTCTTTCAGAGGCTAGTTCATCACTTATGGGAATCCGAATCTCATATCGAGGTTTCCGGAAGGTTTTGACCCTCAAATCTTCTCCAAAATGGAAAATTCCTTCGCACAAACCTTATTTAAGGTGTCTGGAACAACTTTCATTCTCTGAGTTTATCCAGATTATGAAGTTTTAAGACCCTTGAATACATTTCAAAATCAAAGGTCCACTGCCTTTTTCATTCTGGCAGAAATGGCTCTCAACTTCAAAAGGTCTTTTGAGTACCAAATCTCAATCCAAAAATCTTCCAAAAAATCATGGGATCAGTTTAAAGTCTTGAAAAGATATCCCTATTTTTACTTTTCTGAGTTTCAACTTATTTTGGCCAAAACACACACACACACACACAAATGATTTTCAGCTTGGAAGACTCGTTTTACGAGGCGCGTCGGGTGCACACTAACGTCCTTCCCGACGCGTAACATGACCTCCGAACCTAAATCTCTGATCTCGGGCTTTTTTCAAAGTTTTGGCCCTCAAAATTAAAATGGCGTGGCGACTCCGTTTTCGTTGATTTTCTTTTAAACAAAAAATGGGAAAATTTTCGGATACACATCATCACACAGATGTAACTGTTAAGATTAGTACCTTTTATGTATTTTCAAATGCCTATAAATATGCCTTCCTTTTATTGTAAAAGATATTATTGTTTTACTGATATTTTGAGAGTTTACAAAGACTTTTCCTAGCAAATAATTGATTCTTGTGTTGAATCTGCGAGATTCAAATCCTTGGGTGCGCCTACGGTTGCCTCGATGTGAAGCCAGGCCTTGTTTATTTTCTTTTTTTCATCTTTACTGTTTTATAATCAGATCGTGCACAAAATTGCTTTCGTTCTGCATCAATAAAGCATCAAGCATTTAGTGCTTATTGTTACCAAACGCGCCCTTAGTATTAATCATACCGGAAAAAGCCCAGCGATCAGCCAATTGATTTCAAGAAGAAGTGCTACTTTGTTGACAAGAAAATAGTAAATTCTCAAACCATGTTAGCAAAAGCTACGAGGATTTTCCTTGAAATTGACCGACCAAATAAAAAATTTAATATAATGTATATGATGCAAAGAAGATGTCAATAGGAAGAGAAAAAAAGATAAACACATCTCTAACTACGTGCTAGACCAGATCAATAATAATTAAAGACTTGACTATCAAAGCCAATCCTTAGTCACTGCACAAGTAGCAACTAACGTAGAGATCTAATCTTCTCAACCTTCAGTACATTAGAGTTCTGGGGGGGGGGACATTACCCTATAAGAGCTCCTTCTAGTATTCCCTGAACTAGATTTAGTAAATTAATATGCTCATTTATTTTTAATGTGGTGTCAAGGAAGTGTAGTTGGTTGAGTAAGGGATCTGCGGAATTCCTATCTGCAACGTTTCGAATCCAGTGGTGTCGAGGAAGGGTAATAGGTTGAGCAACAGATGGCTTACAGAACCATTTCTCTTGGCAAGGAGATTAACGCGAGAGGGACGTTGGACAAGTTTTGAAGGAGTGGAGCAATATGTTCACAAAGCGAGTTTCTTTCTTTTCTCAAGCATAATCCAATGATGAATCTGGGAACCAAGTTCTCTATTAGATAAACAAGCAATGCAAGCTTTTCTAGGAACCTGACAAGGAGAAAAATAATTCCACCTAAATTCAGAGTACTTGACTATTCCTTCGGTGTGTTTTTGTGTAAGGGTGGAGCGGGAATCGTCATAACGTGGGATAGTGAGGGTTTAAGCCTGCAGTTCACTTACACCATCACAGTCCATGTTTGAACCATTCAACATCATTTACATGAAGAACAATCAATCTTTAGATCCAAGAGTACTACCCAAGTCTTAATAGACATAATGTCTGGTTGCTGCCTGCTAAACCCTTTTGTTACCATCCACAAGATATAAAAAAACAAAACGTGTATACTTGGTTTATCAAATCCTACCCGACAAAACCCATCCAAATGATTTCAAGAAAGAGTACTGCTTGGAAGCCATAGCTCAAGAAGCTTATGTGAGCAAATATTTATTAGACCCTTTCAATAGGAGTCGTTAATGTGTCTTTTTGAGTCTTAGGACCCTCCATTGAGCATGTGGGGCCTTAGCGTACATTAATGGGGTATTTCCAAGTCCTGAATAATTTGGAAGTTGCACTGAACTAGATGGTTTGGTTGCGAAGATTGGGCTTGTTGATGCATGTGAGCAAACCTTGAGTCTATGGTAAGATTCAGTGGTGCTGCAACAGGGGGTCCCCTTTAGTTTTGAATAATGTCAAATTTCCCCCTTATAAAGTTAGAAAGTATGGTATTTTGCCATTAAAATCATGAATTTATCATCTTTGCCCCCGTTTCCAATTAAAAAAATTGTACCACATAATAATTTTACCCCTTTTGCCAAATTTATATTCCGCCCCGTTTCTCTAACTCTCCCACTGGTAAGATTAAACATTGGTGATAAATACATTCCTCCAATACATCTTAGCAATCACAACAGCCTGAAGTTAAAGCCTAATATAAATGTAAATAAGGGCAAATAAATCACAAAATTCAAAAACCAAAACACAATTAAAGGGAAAGAACGAGAACCTATTTTTCTTGGAGAGTAATTTGTTCTCGTTGATCTTACGGCCACCACCTTCAGTGGTGTTGCTGGCTCCTTCCTTCCATTTATCCGGTACTATAACTTTCGACAATTTCTTCTCGCCTGTTCCAAAAATCACACGAATTTAGTAAACCCTAAATTTAAAATCCAGTACAAAAATTTATAAAATTATATGAATATAAAATACGAAGATTCGTAGGTGTGAAATTGATGACAGAATCAACAGGAAAAACTTACACTTCTCGCAAACCATTGAAATCGATTGTTAGGTGTGAATTCTTGCAGCGTTCCCAGACGGAGTGAATCGCCCAAATTTCGGATTTTTGAAGATCAGAAGAAAAAGAGCCGGACGAATCAACATGGTCAGTTTTGTTCGATTATTTACGGTCTTACACGTGGCCCGTGTTCACGATCCGAACCGCCGGTTTGTTTACGGTTGACCAAACATCAAAACCGTTTATGAACCACAACTCACGGTTCATGGTTTTGACGGTTCACGATACGGTTCACCAGTTCATCTGGTTCATCTTTTTTTTAAAATTTTTTAAAAAATAAAATATTTTGAGCAGTTTTTGGACAAATTTTTTTTCAAAGTTTGTTTTTATTTTCAAGTTTTATACCATTATAAAATATTTTACTTTACATAAGTATTAAGAAAATTTTAAATTTCATATTTTTATAAGAATTAATGGGTGAAATGAGACAAAAATATTTTATTTTATTTTTTAAAAGAAACGGTACCCTTACCCTTTTATAATTAAGGGGGGCATTTAGGAGTCTTACCTCAAAAATTAAATTACACAATTAAACTTAAAAAATATATAAATTTCTAAGCCCAAACCGGATATGAACCGGCAGTCCAAACCATCGATTTCGAAGCCTAAACCGCATATGAACCATAAATCGCCGGTTCACGGTTCACCCGATTTAACGGTTCATCCGGTTCAAACATGGACCGTGAACATGTCTATACAGACTTATCAATTTAATAAAGTGCCATTCCCCGTGGCATACTCTGCGAACGGGTAAATACTTAAATAAATTTAAGTTTTGGACGCAAATAAGTCACTAAACGTAGATAATTAGCATTCTTGCTTCTAAATTGATGTAAAATAAGAGTATATTTGCATTTAATTAAAATTTCGTCCAAAATTTAACGATTTTAACACGTAACTGAATCAAAATAACGTTGAATGGGTAAACTGTGAATTAAGGGGTTGAACTTATTCAAATTTAGGTCCCTTACTAATTGATCTTTTCTCATGTTAGTCACTAGCTTTTTTTTCACCTTGGCAAAAAATATACTCCCTCCGTACACCCGAAAAGGCACAATGACATATGAGGGTTGAACTTATTCAAATTTAGGTCCCTTACTAATTTTTTTTTTTAATTTTTTTATTATTTTTTTTAATTTTTTAATTTTTTTATTATTTTTTTTTCAACAATCTTTTTACACAATGACATATGAGGATTCATGTTAGCCTACCCCAAATTATTTTGGGACTAAGGCTTTGTTGTTGTTGTAATTATATTAAGTAGAATTACTTAGATCAAATAAATGTTTTCATAAAATAATTATTTAGAGATAAACTTTATTTTTAAAAATATATATATAAATTTATTTGTTAATTCTTTTATTAAAATAATTCTTAAAAAAATCTTGCTGAATTTTTTTTATTAAATATTACCATAATTATGCTAAATAATAATTAAAAATATTAGTTTTAATAATAAAAATATTTTTTGCAAAGGTGAAAAAAGGCTAGTGACTAACATGAGAAAAGATCAATAAATGAGGGACCTATTTTGAATAAATGCAACCCCTTAATTCTCAGTTTACCCCTTCAACGTCATTTTGATTCTGTTAGGTCCTAAAATCGTTAAATTTTGGACAAATTTTAACGAATGACAAAGATACTAATTTTTCATGAATTTAGTGTCAATTATGCCAATTATCGACGTTAGGGGCATATTTGCATACAAAGCCTAAGTTCAAGGGCATATTTATGTATTTACCCCTCTGCGAACTTATACCTTGTGGGATTGAGATTGGGATTGGGATTGGGTAAATACATAAATATGCTCCCGAACTTATGTTTTGGATGCAGATATAACCTTAATGTCGATAATTGGTATCCTTGTCCCTAAACTCATGTAAAATGAGAGTATATTTGTCTTTCTTTAAAATTTCATCCAAAAATTTAATGATTTTGAGACCTAAATGAATCAAAACGATATTTAATGGGTAAACTGTGAATTAAGGGATTGAACTTATTCAAAAATAGGTCTCTCACTTATTGATATTTTCTCATGTTAGTCACTAGCCTTTTTTCACATTGGAAAAAAAATATTATTAAAATTAATATTTTTAATTATTATTTAGTATAATCATGATAATATTTAATAAAAAAATTCAGCTTTATTTTTTTAGAATAATTATTTTAATTATTTTTAATAATTTTAGCAAATAATTTTTTTTTATTTTATTTATAAAAAACTGATGTTTATCTCTTAATAATTATTTTATGAAAACCCTTTATTTTTTCTAACTAATTTTACTTAATATAATTAGTTTTACTAAGTAATATGATTTTATTTTTAAAATTGATTAGAAAATATTAGAAAGAATATACATTTAATATTGATATACGAATATATCATAGGTTACCAATTATTAAAAAGAAAACAAAAAGGGAAGGACCGAACTTATAGAGAAGAGGATGGGAGGGCCGAATTAGGAGAGAAAGGGTGGTCAGGTAAGATGAAGATGATTAATAAAGGGAGGTTGAACCTAGACATGTGGGTATTTTCTTTTCTTTTTTATATTTGGCAATCTATGATATATTCTTATATAAATATAAAATATATTAATTGTGATATGTAAATTTTGTAATATTTTCTAAATAATTTTAAAATTATAATTAAATTATTTATTAAAAGTAATTATATTAAGTAGAATTAGTTAGAGGAAATAAAGATTTTTATAAAATTATTATTAAGAGATAAACTTTATTTTTTAAAAAAAAATAAAAAGTTATTTGTTAATTCTTTTATTAAAATAATTATTCTAAAAAAATTCCTACTGAATTTTTTTTATTAAATATTATCTTGATTATGCTAAATAATAATTAAAAATATTAATTTTAATAATAAAATATTTTTTTGCCAAGGTGAAAAATGGTCAGTGACTAACATGAGAAAATATCAATAAGTGGGGGACCTATTTTTGAATAAGTTCAACCCCTTAATTCACAGTTTACCCTTTCAACGTCGTTTTGATTCAGTTAAATCTCAAAATCGTTAAATTTTAAACGAAATTTTAACGAACGACAGATATACTCTCATTTTACATGAGTTTATGGGCAAGTATGTCAATTATCGACATTAGGGGCATATCTGCATTCAAAGCCTAAGTTAAGGGGCATATTTATGTATTTACCCGATTGGGATTTCTTACTTTCTTTTTTCATTTTCCTTAATACTGCAATATCCAAATAAATGAGTGATCCAGTGATAAAATCAACTTTTACATTTAGAAAGCGTTAGAGTTCGATTTTTCTGCTCGCCTTCTAACATTAGACCCCATAAAAAAAAAGTACTGCATCGACTGTATTAAAAACCACGACTCACCGCTACAACCATCAACATAACCATCACCATCCATTTATAACCATCATCGTCAAATTTCACCAACACCATTGTTGCCACTCAATACCACCATTAACACCACTTTCATCCCCCACAAACACTATCACTATTACCACTGTAACTTGTCACTATCACCACTAACAACATCAATAAACCATCATCACCGCTATTACTCACTACCACTATCACTACTGCTATTTTTTGTTGAGTTTTCAATATTAGTGGTATATTAATGTTGGTGGCTGTGATGGTGGCAGATAAGTGGTAACAATGATAGTAATTGTGGTGATGATGGTGGTGAGAGGTGATGGTATTATTGGTAGTAGTAGTGAGTAGTTGTTATGGTGATGGTGATCATAAATGGTGGCAATGGAGGTGAGCGGTGATGGTGATTTTTTTGAAATATAAAGATTGTTGAATAATTATGAAATATGCCCTTATACTTTGAGATTTATGCAAATATATTCTTATAATCCTAATCAGCAATTTCACGTGTGTAATATTTTTCATGTGTTACATCCTAAATTTCATGGGCTGCTTATTTAACATTTTCGTTAATTTTTGGACAAAAAGTTATCAACTGTTAAATTTACTCACATTTTTCTTGAATACTAGGTCAAAGATGGCAATTAAATTATATAATAGTATATCTGAATCTTAGTCATAAATATAGAGGCATAAAGCTATATTTTTTCACGGGCAAATTGCAATTTGGTTACCTATATTTGTGTCAATGTTACAATTTGGTTCCCAACATTGAAAAAGTTACAATTTGATTCCTAACATTGACATTTTGTTGCTAATTGGTGTAAAAAATAACAAAATGTTAGTTTTTTTTTTACAAAATTCAAGTCATGCGTCATGCACTTGAATTTTTAAGAATCATAATGGTCAATTCATATTCATTTCAACCCCAACACCACCGACCAATACCAATATTAGCACCATAGTCACCACCACTCACTACTTTACGTGTTTTTTAAATTAATTTATATTTTTGGATCATTTTTTTCTTCATTAACCAAGGGTTATAAAGCTACATCATTTTGATGTTAAATAGTAATTTATTCCTTTCTCCCCTGCGAAATGATTAGCATGCCCATTAAAAAGTTATTTACATGGCACATAACTTTAATTTCGTCAAAAAATTAACAATTTGTTAGTTTTTATACCAATTTGCAATAAAATGTCAATGTTAAGAATTGACTTGCAACTTTTTCAATGTTGGGAACCAAATTGCAAAACTGATACAAACATAGGTAACCGAATTACAATTTGCCCATTTTTCCACTGATTATCTAAAAAAAAATTGTTTTTCATATTTTGGGGTGTGTTCCAATAAAAATGAAATAAATTTGGATTTACAATAACAAACTTGGGTACGAAATGACGTAAATGTTCCTGATAGGAAGATTAAAATGAGAAAATAAAATTCAATAATAAAAGTGAAATATGTTTAAAAAATGATGATAAAATTAGAGTTTTCCAAATTTATAAAAAGGGAAAATTACAATTTAGGGCATGAACTTATACGGGGTCTTTTACAGAGGGCCTGACCACTTTTTTTTGCCAACTCAGAGCCTCAAGTTTTAAATTTTCGCCAGTTAAAGGCCTTTTGATAGAATCTGTTAGAAAAGACAATTAAGTGACATGTGTCGTGCACGTGCTTAATAAATTAGTTAAAATTGAATTTTATTTTCCATTGGGGGTGTGGTGAATATTTATTTTCAAGTAATTGAAAACTATAGATTAAGGGGTAAAATGTATTTATCTCTTCATCTTTCATCTTCAACCTATTGCACAACCACCCACCTCCACTAATCTCCACCACTCAAAAGCACCACCTCAATGTTGCCACCTCCCTCTAGCCATCGCCATCACCACCACCGCCGATCTAGTCATCACTACCACACTGCCTAAACAAATCCTTCAAAGTCTTCATTCAAATCTTAAAAATTAGAAAGAAAAAAAATCTACATTTCAAAAAGCCCCAAATCCACCATGATTGTAGCCCCAAATTGATGGAGATCATCACAAATCCAATTCGAAGTCAGATCCATGAAAATCAAACCCACACGCACAAAAGACACACACAAAATCAAAATTAAAATCAAAATCTTAAGAGAGAGAGAGAGAGAGATTGAGAGAAATTAATGGCAACATGAGAGGGAAGAGATGGGAAACGACGGGAGAAGGGGTGTTAAGAGGCTACAATGGAGGAAATGGTTAAGACGACGCTGGATGAGAGTGGGCTGCTGGATTTGGTCGGAGGAGAAGCTTGGGGCCATTGGGTTTGAATTGTAGAGGGAGGGTTGGTGAGAGAGATGAAGTTGACCGGAAGGATTTTGCTTTATTTATTATTTGCTTTCTTTCTTTCTTTTTGTTTCCTTTCTTCTTTTCGCTTGATTTATGTTAATACTAGCACATGTCCGTGTCCAAGGTCACGTAATTTTTTTTTTTTAAATTTTTTTTAAGGGCAAAATGGGAAAGGGACAAATGTATGAGGGCAAAATGAAAATTTCGCAGGATGAAACTGTTCAAAGAACTGTAGCTAGTGGAGCCCTAATTTATACTATAGATACTAATAAGGCAATTATCTTATTATTCATTTTAAAATTTTAATATCTTAAAAATATGCATAAAAATCTTATACTAATTTTTAGTTTTAGGAATGTAGATTTAATTACTTTTTATTAAAAAAATTATTTTGAAAAGAAATATTTATTGATTGCTTTAAAAAAAGGAAATATTTATGTTTAGTTTTAATATTAAAATTGCTTCTAAAATAATCTATTAATGTCACCAAAAAAATTGTTTTTAATTATATTAATTTTCCTTTCTACTCTTTTAGTTTTACAAAATATCGCTTAACCCTTTATAAATTAAATCAACTTCAAACTCATTCAATTCGTTGATCACGTGCTTGGCACATGGGAATTTAATCAAAATTTTAACGAATTCCGTAAAAAACCAACGAAAAAATTACATTTGGAGCCTAATGTAGAAAAAAAAAAAGTAGCTGGCCCTTCGTAAAAATTGCATTTCCCATTATAAAAACGTTACCACATTTTTTTTCTAGCCTCTGTTTTTTTTTTCCCCTAACAAAACCCGTCCCAAACGGTATTAGGAATTAAAAGGGTGAAAACTGAGCTCCTGAGCTCAAATTAAAATCCCAAATGCTTCTTCAAAAAACCAATCTCTTCACAAGATCACTCTCTACCTCAACCTCAATAATATCATCCCTAAACCTCACAAATCTGAATTGGAGATCCAAAATCAAGCAAAATCAGTTCATCAATCAAATTTCTACCATTCTCTTGCAAAGACACAACTGGCCTCAACTCCTTCAACCTTTTAATCTCCCATACAATCTAAACTCATCTCTCTTTCTTCAAATCCTTTATAAAACTCAAACCCAACCACAAATTTCACTCAATTTCTTCAATTGGGCTGTTCAAAATGCAAGATTTGAGCCAGACCTCAAAACCCACTGCAAACTCACCCGGATTTTACTTGACTCCAATCTCGTTTTACCCGCGAAACCCATCTTGGATTCACTAATTCAAACTTACCCACCAACCCATATTGTTGAATCTTTGATTGTGCCATGTAAGAGTTCTTGTTTTGATTCACAGTCTCTTGTTTTTGGTTCTGTTATTGATTGTTATTGCAAGAAAGGGTTGTATTTTCAGGCTCTAGAGATTGTACTGAAAACTAAAAGTGATGGAACTAAAGATTATAGGATATGTGTTACAGTACAGAGTTGTAACACATTGCTTAATGTGTTGCAAGAGAAGAATGAGATTAGAGTGGCATTGTGTTTCTATGGTTTTATGCTTAGAAATGGGGTTTTAGCGAATCAGTTAACATGGGATTTAATTGCTAGAATTTTATGTAAATATGGAAGAATTGAGAGTGTTCTTAGGATTATAGATATGGGTGTTTATGATGTTTTGATTTATAATCTAGTGATCGAGTTTTATAGTGAAAGAAGGAACTTTGAAGCTGCACTGAAGCTGTTAGATGAAATGTCCGAGAGAAAACTCTTACCGGGGTTCAGTACTTATGCATCAATTCTTGATGGCGCTTGTAGGCATGAAAACTGCGAGGTGATTTCACTGGCATTGGATTCTATGGTGGAAAAGGGATACATTTCAAAAGCTATAATTGAATACGACTCAGTTGTTCAGAAGTTATTGGGCATGAGAAAAACATATGCAGCCAACTTGTTATATAAGAGAGCTTTTGATAAGAAAACTGTATTAGAAGATGATACTTATGGTTGCATGCTAAGAGTTTTATCTGAGGAAGGTCGAGCAAAGGATGCGATTAAGATATTTCATGTGATGGAGCAAAGAGGAATTCAAGTGGACAACAATAGTTATGATGCTTTTACTGATGTTCTTTGCACAGAAAATCCTTCAGAAGAAGTTCATAGCTTGCTGATTAATATGATTTCTAGAGGGTCTAGCCCTTCCTCGTCAGAATTGTCCAAGTACATAACTTCTCAATGTGATAATGCTAGATGGGAAGAAGCAGAAGAGCTTGTGAACTTTTGTCTAGAAAAGTCAATCTTTCCCGAGGCATCTTGCTTTTGTTCTTTGGTGAAGCATTACTGCAAGAGCAAAAGGGTTGATTTAGCTATTGCTTTGCATGATAACATGGAGAAACATGATCGGACATTGGATGTAAGCACTTATAATGTGCTTCTTGGTAGGCTTACCAGACGCAGAAGGGTTGAAGAAGCAGAAAGGGTGTTTGGTTACATGAGGAGGAAAGATTTGTTGAGCAGTGAAAGCTTCTCAATTATGATTACTGCACTTTACCTGGAAAATGAATTGAGAAAAGCTATGAAATTACATGATGAAATGTTGAAGCTGGAACTCAAACCTGACAAGAGAACTTATAAACGCTTGATTTCCCGATTCAAGTAGATCCTTATTGTGGCATTACTAGAGTTGTTTGCCGGAAATTAAGACATTTTGTGGCAATAATGCTCTCGCGGTCACTCCCACTCTCAGTTGTCAATGACTAGTCGGAACATACATCAGAAAATTCTTGATGCAGACAGTTACGGCCAGAGAAGGAAGGCAGAAACTTTTGAGCCCCCGCATTTCAGGTCATTTGTTTTTCACCCTGCTATACATACCATCTAATTTATTGCTGCCCTTGAATTAGCATGCTTATAATACTTGTTTTTATGGTGGAAGCATAAACTGAAAAATTGTAAGAAATATGTAGTTAAATGTCTAACTTGTCAAATAAGACATTTTCTTAAGAGGGAAGAGTTATAAAATGGGCCATTTCAGGCTACCGGTTTAAGCTATATGAGTTTATTCAACATATTTTGGGACTGCAGCCTTAGTTTTTCATGGTTATTGGTCTATTTGAGGAGCTTCAGATGAGTATGTTGTCGTGTGAAATCTATGAAGCTCCGATTGACGTTAACCAAGTTAAGTATGCTCTTGCATTGAAAGTGTGAACTATGAAGCTCCCATCTCATTTACAAACTTTAGTGTTGTTTCTCACAATATCAAAGCACATACACAACTGCATCTTTGGTCTTGCTATGTAAGGGATCTCTATTCACACATGCAAGGTACGTGCTATTTGGATACCCTTATGCTGTCATTTCTCACACATATACACACTAATTAAGTGTCATACAGTCTCCAGTGTCCATTCTCCAGATCCACTGTACAAATCAATCCGACCTGTTTTGACATGGTGTTACTATGACATACTTCCTCCGTCCCAATATAAAGGTTACCAAATGTGAAAGTGCGGAGATTTAAGGAAAAAGTAAGTATTGTGAGTATGAAAAGTAGTGTAGGAGAAAGTGGTGTTGGGAGTTTTTGTTGTGAGTGACAAGTGAGTTTTATCGACTATTTTGGGTTAGTAACCATTATAATGAGACGCCTAAAATTGAAATTTGTAACCTTTATATTGCGACGGAGGGAGTATAACGTTTCTCTCTTACGCATATTATATCTATGTAGTCTACAAAAAGGGGGCATGGATGCTTTTGGGTACCATAATGCTTGACGTTCACAAAGTTCAAACGACCAGTCATTGGGATCAGTGAAATCAGTTAGACTTTGGTGATTCCAGTGGCGGTTCAGGGATTTCGAGTTTCTTGCTCATAATTCATGTAGTTATTGCATAGTCCAGAATTCTGGGGTGTACGTAGTGTTGATGGTACAACTATTGCAAGCACCCTTATGTTTCCCTCTTGTAAATTAAAAGAAGCATCTGAAATCCTGTGTTTTTCGGCATTGTAAAGTCTTTCTGGTTAGCATGCTCCATGTTCATAATCTCTTGCAAGTGTGGCAGCATTTTTTAGCTTTAACCAACCTTTACTTTCTTAAGCTGCCCAATCTCGTCGCCTGTTGATAGAGATGGTTCATATCTTGTGGGTTACTTTGGTTGTTTCGCTGCCCCTCCATCGACCTCACATAGGGCTACTGTGCTATCGAACCGCTTGAGATCCTTTATATTGGATTTTTAAGTTATCGAACTGCTTGGGCCCTGAATCTTGAATCTGTAAATTAATCATGGGATTCAGCAACGAGCATTATGTTTTGTTGTTCTGTTGCATCATTTGATCAACTAGTTTGCGAGATGAAAAACCCATATCATCAAATCTTTGGTAAATTTCACTTTTAATCAATTACTCTTCACAACATTCAATTATTTGCTTGAGATATAGTTTTCCAAAGGAAAAATGCCCCCTTTCCAGATTTTATTCCTTTTGAAAAAAATCTTTTTGTAAATGTCAAATAAATAGTTCTCCCCAAATTATAATTTTCCAAACACCTCTAGAGGCTCCCCCTCTCCCCCCACGTCATTTTATTCCTCCTTAAACACACACACACACACACGCTCATTCTCTCTCTCTATCTCTATGTAATCTAAGCCTCTAACTCCTCCTCCCTCCCAATCCGCGGACGGAAATGGTTGAGAGATCCGGACATCGTAGTTATTGGAAACTCCCATTGGGAATTTAGGGATTGGCAATGTGGGTAGTGCCAGCGCCGGAGCATCATAATCTGGCGAACGGCAATAATTCGGATCCTTGTCGTCGTCGGAATTAAAAGAAGATGAAGAACAGGATGAATTGGTGGAAGAAATAACGCGATTGTTAATATCTAAGCATGATATACGTTATGGGTACCCTCTCTATCACCTTAAGGTTTTAGAGAAGTTGGTTACTTAACATGGTATCAGAGCTCATGGTTTGGCAAAGTCTAGGGTTCAAATCTTCCAGCTTGTATTTATCCTAAAAAATTTATAAAGGGTACGTATTGGCCCAATTGCACCCTTATAACTCCACGTATGCACGTGAGGGGGAGTGTTAATATCTAAGCATGATATACGTTACGGGTACCCTCTCTATCACCTTAAGGTTTTAGAGAAGTTGGTTACTTAACAGCGATCAAGGGACTCATAGAAACACTCGTTGTCGTCGTCTTCTTCGTCGTCGGCTTTGCTCATCGTTCGGGCATTCCCATCGGTAAATGAAAATGCCCTCTCCGACTCCGATCCCGATACCCTACGTCTCTCTCTCTCACTCTCTTGCGACTTCTTATATGTAATGCTCCGATTGGATCTGCTTGTGGACTATGAGAGAGTGGGTTTTAGAGAAAGAAAGGAAGAGAGAGAGAGAGAGAGAGCGCGCTTGGAATTAGGGGGAAGAGATCAAACAATATAGAACGCCAAACAACGTTGGGTGGGTTTCTGGAACTCAGATCTGTTACGAATTAGGGTTCATGTTAATTTGGGAGTTACCGTTGGAAGTGGACGTTAGTGGTGGTTGAGTCAATAACATCAAGCGGCGTCGTTTGATTTAGTGGAATAATACGTGTCGTTTTGTTTAATTACGTTGTTTAGTTGTTAAGTTCGATACGTTGTCGTTTTGAATCCTTTTTAATTTGTCCTTTGTCGTTTAACGGGGATAAATATTGTTGGCAATGTAAAGGAAGAAATCATGAAATGCATATTCACGTTTTTCTCCCCTATTCTGTTTCTCTCTCTCCTAACTGATTCTCTCTCTCTCTCTTCCAAATCTATTCTCTCTCCTCTCAATCTATTCTCTCTCTCCTACTTTCTCTGTTCTCTCTCACCTACGCAAGGAATTGAGCTCAGCATATTGACATCCAATTTGCTGTGATTTAATTCAGCTTAGCAAATTCATAACAAGTTGGTATCAGAGCCTTCTCGATCGAGAAGGTTATCACATAAATCATGGTGGAAACACGAAATGAGCAGCTGGAAGGAGGTATCAAGGCTTGTGGAGAACAGATCCAACACCTGATCGTGAATCATCAACGTATGGCGGAAACAATAGCAATCAACGAGAGGGAAACTAGAGCAGCCATGGAGGAAGTTCGTAGTGATGTTTCTGGTCTCAAGGAATCAATGGAACAAGTGACATCCATGATGGTGGAAATGAAGAGAATTCTCAACAACAAGGAGAAGGAAGGTTCTACCCAAGCTCATACAAATTCTGGTAATAATTCTATTTTGGGAGCTCCTCCTAGTAGTGGGCAAGGCCATAAGGGAGATCAACAACGGCGTAGGGACCCTCTTAGGAGTGAGTTTGAGGGATTTGTGGATGAAATTATAAGGGATGATGTTAGGGAAACAAGCATGATAAGGATGTTCTTGTTCTTTGAGACATATAAGAAATACTTGAAGCTGGAGTTTCCTAAATTCGCAGGAGTTGATTGCAGAGGATGGGCAAGGAAGTGTCGAATTTTTTTTAAGTACAAGTCAGTCCCAGATAAGGATAGAGTGGAATTGGCATCAATGCACTTCGAAGGTGGAGCAGAGTTCTGGTATCAGAATTATATTGATGAGCTGGAACACTTAGAGTGGGATGAGTTTGTGAGGAGGGTTGCTTCTCGATTTGGGCCACAAATCCATGAAAACATTGAAGGTGAGTTTTCTAGTTTACAACAAATTGGTTCAGTTTGTGAGTATATGGAGAAATTTGAGGAACTGAGAGTCCTCATGAAAATTGAGATTCCAGAATTAACTGAAAAGTATTTCATTAAGGGATTAAAAGATGAAATCAAATCTAGGGTGCATGTTCAGTTTCCCACTACTTTGTCTCATGCTATGAGTATTGCTAGGGTTGAGGAGTCCCATGTTGAGTGTGCTAACAGGAAGCTGAAATACCCAGTTAACAAACCCCCTCCTTATTCACAGACTACAAACACTAAACCAGTTACATATACCAACCAATACAATTCTCTACAAAAACCAAACACCTCCTCCACCAACCCTAAAACAAGCCACAACAGTGTGGGATCCACTAAACAACCTTTTACTATCAAGCACTTAACCCAAGCTGAGATGCAAACCAGGAGAGATAAGGGGTTGTGTTACAACTGTGATGAACCATATAAGTTTGGTCATAAGTGCAAGAATAGGCAAATTTACATGTTGAATATGGAAGAGGAAGATGAGGAGATCTGGCATGACTCATTGGATGCAGATATTGAGCCTCCACAAGAAGAGAAACCTGGTGATGACATCAATGTTTCCCTCCATGCTCTTTCTGGTTGCAATGGATTACAAACATTGAAGCTGATAGGGTGGAAGGATAAGAAGAAATTTTCTGTGCTCAGAGACAGTGGGAGAACTCATAATTTTATTGATCCAGAGGCTGCAAAGAGATTAGGTTGTGTTATTTTGGACTCTCCAAAGGTGCAAGTAACAGTGGCAGATGGGACTAAAGTTGAAAGCCATGGGAAATGCTTGGGGTTCCAATGGAAAATGCAGAACCAGATTTTCAGTACTGACATGAAAGTGTTGAACTTAGGAGGTTGTGATGCTGTCTTGGGCATACAATGGTTGAAATCCATTAGCCCTGTAACTTTTGATTTCCAAGATTTAACTCTAAGTTTCAAGTGGAAAGGGAGGGAAGTATGTTTGAAGGGGGTAGTTGATGCCACTTTGATTCACACCATGAATGCCTTATCATCTGAGAAGGAACTGTTGAGGTATCTATGTGGGGTTTTCTTGCAACTTTATTCCATGTCAATTGAGGATGACAACTCAGAGGTACATCCAGATATTCAAAGCATTTTGGGGGAGTTTGATGATGTTTTTGCTGAACCTAAGGGCCTACCTCCTTTGAGGTTCCATGACCATGGTATTCCCTTGAAGATGGGAAGCTCTCGAATAAACAAAAGGCCCTACAGGTGTCCACATTTTCAGAAATCTGAAATTGAGAAGCTGGTTGCTGAGATGCTGAGAAGTGGGATCATACAACACAGTGTAAGTCCATTTGCTTCACCAGTGTTGTTGGTCAAAAAGAAAGATGGCTCATGGAGGATGTGTATAGATTACAGGGATTTAAATGGGATGACAATCAAGGACAAGTTCCCCATACCCATCATTGATGAACTATTAGATGAATTACATGGATCTCAATACTTCACCAAGCTTGACCTGAGATCTGGTTACCACCAGATTAGAGTCAAAGTGGATGACATTCCAAAGACTGCATTTAGGACCCACCATGGCCATTTTGAATTCAAGGTAATGCCCTTTGGTTTAACAAATGCACCAGCCACTTTTCAAGCTCTCATGAATGATGTGTTTGCTGAGTTTATGAGGAAGTTTTTATTGGTGTTTTTTGATGACATACTCATTTATAGTCCCTCATGGGAATCACATATGGAACACCTAAGGCAAGTCTTAGCTCAATTAAGGAACCACCAGCTCTTTGTAAAGAAAAGTAAATGTGCTTTTGGATAGAAGGAGGTAGAGTATTTGGGCCACATAATTGACAGAAATGGAGTTGCTACTGACCCAAACAAGATTAAATGCATGAGGAACTGGCCAATTCCAACAAATGTGAAGGGATTAAGGGGTTTTCTGGGCCTCACAGGTTACTATTGAAAGTTCATAAGGCACTATGGGATCATTAGTAAGCCTCTTACCAGATTACTTCAAAAGGGAGGGTTTAAGTGGGATTCTGATGCTACTGTGGCTTTCGAAAAACTCAAACAAGCCATGACCACCTCACCTGTTCTAGCCATGCCTGACTTCAACAAAACCTTCATAGTGGAAACTGATGCTTGTTTTGGGGGTATTGGGGCAGTACTTATGCAAGAGGGCAGTCCTATTGCTTTCTTAAGCAAAGCTTTGGGACCCAAGCAATTGGGGTTATCAACTTATGATAAAGAGTTTTTGGCAGTAGTGTTTGCTGTGGAGAAATGAAAGCATTACTTGTGTGGTCACCCTTTTGTGATCAAAACTGATCATGAAAGTTTGAAGCACCTGATTGAGCAAAAAGTCATCAATGGGTTACAACAAAGGTGGATATCCAAGCTGCTGGGATTTGATTATACAATTAGTTATAAAAAGAGAGTAGACAACAAAGCTGCAGATGCTCTATCAAGGCAGCATGAAGGTAACAATGCAATCCATTGTAATGCTATCTCTGTAGTGCAACCTCAGTGGGTAACTCAAGTGCTCACAAGTATGGAAGGAGATGTGGAAGTACAGAAAGTGATGGAAGGGTTGCTTATTAATCCTCATGAGTTTCAGAAATTCACTCACCAACAAAGGTTATTAAGGAGGGAAGGGAAGATATACATTGGCTGTAATACTGATTTGAGGAAACAGATTATGGAAGAGCTGCACATTACTCCCTTGGGGGGTCATTCTGGCATTTTGGGTACCTGTAAAAGGATTGCTCAATACTTCTATTGGCCTGGTATGAAGGAAGATGTGAAGAGGTGGATTGGCCCTTGTGATGTTTGTCAACAACACAAGAATGAAAATGTGCATACCCCAGGATTGTTGCAACCTTTACCCATTCCTCAACAGCCTTGGAATGATATTGCCATGGATTTTATTGAAGGTCTGCCTATATCCCACAATTGGAATTCCATCTTAGTGGTAGTGGATAGACTCACTAAGTATGGTCACTTCATTCCTCTAAAGCACCCTTACACTGCCTATGGGGTAGCTAAGATATTCTTTGAACAAGTTTATAAATTTCATGGGCTGCCAGTTACAATCACCTCTGACAGGGATGCTATTTTTCTTAGCCAGTTTTGGAAGGAATTGTTTAAGCTGATGGGCACTACTTTGCAACTCAGTACAGCTTACCATCCTCAAACTGATGGACAAACTGAGAGGCTCAACAGGTGTTTGGAACACTATTTAAGAACAGCCAGCAGCCAAAACCCAAAGCAGTGGTCTCAGTGGTTAAGTTTAGCTGAATGGTGGTATAATACCAACCACCATACTGCTCTAAACATGACTCCCTTTGAGGCCTTGTATGGCTACCCTCCTCCTCAGTCCTTATTTAACCATGAGCAATACTCAAAGGTGGATGCAGTGGGAGAATTCATTAAGGATAGGAGTGATCATATCAGGTTGCTGAGAGACAACCTAGTGCTGGCTCAAACAAGGATGAAGCATATGGCAGATGTCAATCGAACTGAAAGGGAGTTTTAAATAGGGGATTGGGTCTACTTGAAGCTACAACCATATAGGCAAACTTCATTGGCTCTACGAAGGGATTTCAAGCTAGCTCCAAAGTTTTATGGGCCTTTTCAAGTCATTGCAAAAGTGGGGAAAGTTGCTTACAAGTTAGAGCTACCACCAACATCAAAGATACACCCAGTATTCCATGTTTCCCTACTCAAAAAAAGGATTGGGAGTGTTCTAGTAACTCAGACAGCATTACCAGTTATGGATGATGACGGGAAGTTTATGGTAGAGCCACTTGCCATTTTAGACAGACGCTTAATCAAAAAAGATGGACGCCCCATACAGTGGGCAAATACATTACCAGAAGATGCGACCTGGGAGGAATGGCCAGTAATTGCAGCTAATTTTCCCCATTTAAATCCTTGAGACAAGGATTGATTGAAGAAGGGTGGAAGGTTACGAATTAGGGTTCATGTTAATTTGGGAGTTACCGTTGGAAGTGGACGTTAGTGGTGGTTGAGTCAATAACATCAAGCGGCGTCGTTTGATTTAGTGGAATACGTCGTCGTTTTGTTTAATTACGTTGTTTAGTTGTTAAGTTCGATACGTTGTTGTTTTGAATCCTTTTTAATTTGTCCTTTGTCGTTTAACAGGGATAAATATTGTTGGCATTGTAAAGGAAGAAATCATGAAATGCATATTCACGTTTTTCTCCCCTATTCTGTTTCTCTCTCTCCTAACTGATTCTCTCTCTCTCTCTCTCTTCCAAATCTATTCTCTCTCCTCTCAATCTATTCTCTCTCTCTCCTACTTTCTCTGTTCTCTCTCACCTACGCAAGGAATTGAGCTCAGCAAATTGACATCCAATTTGCTGTGATTTAATTCAGCTTAGCAAATTCATAACAAGATCCGACGATGTTTTTGTGTGTTTTTGAAATCTAAGCAACGTCTCCTCGAGCGGGGGAACTTGTTTTCTGCAGTTTTAGGTCAGATCTAGGCCGTAAATTGCTAGAGATGGCCTTGAGAATTTCGCAAAGGTAAGTCAAGTATAGATTAGGCTCCGTTTGTTTTGGGGAACATGTTTTCCGGGCAAAGGTAAGTCAAGTATAAATTAGGCTCCGTTTGTTTGGGGGAAAATGTTTTCCGGAAAACATTTTCCCCATTTTCCGGTGTTTGTTAAGCACTGAAAAATTGAGAAAATGTTTTCCGGAAAATATTTTCCTCACTTTTCTAAGTAAAATGATTTACGGATTTTTCCTAAGTAAAACATTTCTCGAAAAATGTTAACACCCTCAGTCTAGGGCTGTTATACGAACCGAGCAGCTCGAGCTCGACTCGGGCTCGACTCGAAAAAACTCGACTCGAATGAGCTCGAGTTGAAGCTCGAGCTCGAGCTCGAACAAGAATTTTAACTCGTGAAATTTTCGAGTCGAACAAGCTCGACTCGTGAGCTCGAGAAAGCTCGTTTCGAACTCGACTCGATAAACTCGGTACAAGCTCGAATTTTTCATTGTTTGATTTCATATACACATATACACATATTATATATTTGTCCAAGCCCAAAATAAAGCCTAGCCAAGTCCACGGCCAAGGATCACAAATTGAAGCAAGGGCCATTATACACATTAACACATATATATATATACTTAGACTTCTTTTCATTGTTTGTTTTAATTTCAATGTGGGATATTTGCTTCCAAGGCCACGGCCAAGGCAAGGGACGGCCAAGCCTAGGGTCGGCCAAGGCAAGGCCACGGCCAAGGCCAGCCCAGGCGCCTCATTTAATTATACTTTCTATTCGATGTGGGATATTGGCATGCAAGGCCACGGCCAAGGCAAGGGCCGGCCAAGGCCGAGCCAAGGCAAGGCCACGGCCAAGGCCAGCCCAGGCGCCTCATTTAATTATACTTTCTATTCAATGTGGGATATTGGCATGTAAGGCCACGGCCAAGGCAAGGGCCGGCCAAGGCCGAGCCAAGGCAAGGCCAAGGCCAAGGGCCAAGGCTAAATACTAATTTTTTTTTTTTGAAAAATAAATATTTCATACATTTATATATATATTTTTTGGATATATATATAAATTTATGAAATATATATAAATTTTGTCTAATAATAATTTTTAAATTTTTATTAAGATCATTATTTTTTATTTAGGGTATAGGATATATATATATATAAAATAAATTTATATTATATATATATATATATTTTAACTAAAATGTAACAAATTACTCTCAAAAAAATAAATATAAGTCAATAAATATTATTTTTGAAAAATAAATAAATCATAAATTAAAATGAAATAAAAATAGAGCTAAACAAATTAAAAAAAATCAAATTAATACCGACATAATTATTCCGCCGCTACTACCACTACTACCACCACGTACAACTACTACGTACTACCACCACCACTACTACTACCACCATTACTATACCACATTTACTACTATATATACTACCACTGCTATTACTACTACCACCACTACTACCATCACTACTACCACTACTACCACCACCACCAGCACCACAACCACCACTATTACTACCATCACTACTACCACTACTATCACTACCACTACTACCACCACCACTATCACTACCCCTACCACTACTACTACCACTACTACTACCACCATTACTACCACTACCACCACTGCTACTACCGTTACTACCCCAACCCCTATAACCCCTAAATCATATACTCCTAAACCCTAAACTCTAACCCTAAACCCTAAATCTCAAATCTCATATACTTATACCCCAACCCCCCTAAATCCTAAAATCATATATTTCATGCCCTAAATGCTAAATCATATACTAAAATGTAATATATATACTATACCCTAAATCCTTAACCCTAAACCCTAAACCCTATACCCTATACCCCAAACCCTAAACTCTAAACCCTAACCCCTAAATCTACATTTAAGATTTAGAGTTTAGGATTTAGGGTTTAGGGTTAGAGTTTAGGGTTTAGGGGTATAAGTATATGATTTAGGGGTTATAAAGGTTGGGGTAGTAACGGTAGTAGCAGTGGTGGTAGTGGTAGTAATGGTGGTAGTAGTAGTGGTAGTAGTGGTGAGCGGGTAGCGATAAGTGGTAGTGGTAGTGGTAGTGATAGTAGTGGTAGTAGTGGTGGTAGTAGTAGTGGTGGTTGTGTTGTTGTGGTGGTGGTGGTGGTGGTAGTGGTGGTAGTAGTGGTAGTAGTAATAGTAGTGGCAGTATATATAGTAGTAAATGTGGTATAGTAATGGTGGTAGTGGTGGTGGTGGTGGTGATAGTACGTAGTGGTTGTACGTGGTGGTAGTAGTGGTGGTAGTAGCGGCAGAATAATTATGTCGGTGTTAATTTGATTTTTTTAAATTTGTTTAGCTCTATTTTTATTTTATTTTAATTTATGATTTATTTATTTTTCAAAAATAATATTTATTGACTTATATTTATTTTTTTGAGAGTAATTTGTTATATTTTATTTAAAAAATATATATATATAAATTTATTTTTTATATATATATCCTATACCCTAAATAAAAAATAATGATCTTAATAAAAATTTAAAAATTATTATTAGACAAATTTTAAATATATTTCATAAATTTATATATATATCCAAAAAGTATATATATAAATTTATGAAATATTTCTTTTTCAAAAAAATAAAAAATAGCATTTAGCCTTGGCTTTGGCTCGGCCGGCCTTGGCCTTGGCCTTGGCCTTGCCTTGGCTCGGCCTTGGCCGTGGACTTGCAAGTAATCATCCCACATCGAAAAGAAAGTCCAAGTAAATGAGGCGCCTGGGCTGGCCTTGGTCGTGGCCTTGTCTTGCCTTGGCTCGGCCGGCCTTGGCCTTGCCTTGGACAAATCTCACATCGAAAGGAAAATTAAGCTAGGCCTTGGCTTGGCCGGCCTTGGCCTTAGCCGCGCCTTGCCTTGCACAACACAATCCCACATCGAAAAAAAAAAAATGAAACTTACATGTTCTAGTGGCTATATAAGGAGGCTCAATGGGTAAATTAAATCCAAACTTGAAACTTGAGATTGATAATGCTTGAACTCGAAATAAACTCGTTAAGCACGAAAATTCTCAAACTCGAACTCGGATCGTTTATGCTCGAAATCGAGATCGACTCGAGTAGCTCGCGAGTAGCTCGCGAACAACTCGAACTCAATTGAGCTCGAGTTCGAACCACCAATTGAACTCGAACTCGAACTCGGGAAAAACTCGAACTCGATAATTATCAAACGAGATCGAGCTCGTACATAGAAAACTCGTTCGAACTCGACTCGTTTACAGCCCTAACCCTCACATGCACACACGCTTAACTTTTCATACACCCTCACGTTACCCACCCCACATCAACCACCCCTACCCCATTCCCTCATAAAAAAATTATTTATATTAAAGTTAGATTTTAGAATTCTCCCTCCCTCCCCTCACCCCATCCCACCCCTGCCCCCCCACCCCTCATGTCGGGTAAAAAAAATTATTTTAAATTTATTTTTAACAACTCCTCCCCCACTCCACTCCACTCCCCCAACCCCGGTCGAGTAAAAAATTAATCATTTTAAATTTATATTTAACAACTCCTCCCCCAGCTCCACTCCACTCCCCCAACCCCGGTCGAGTAAAAAAATTAATCATTTTAAATTTATTTTTAACAACTCCTCCCCCACTCCACTCACCACCTCCTGCCCCCCACCCCCTCCCCGTCAAGTCAAAAAAATTAATCATTTTAAATTTATGTTTAACAACTCCCCACCCCACCCACCCCCCCTCGAGTCAAAAAAAAAATAATCATTTTAAATTTATTTTTAAAATGATTAATTTTTTTTAACCCGACGGGGGGTGGGGGGGAAGGGGGTGGGGGGTCGGGGGGCAAGGGGTGGTGGTGGTGAGTGGAGTTGGGAGTTATTAAAAATAAATTTAACATGAAAAATATTTTTATTAAACACATGAAAATATTTTTCGGAAAATACTTTTCTTACCAAACTCTCGAAAACATGTTTATCTCATTTTTTGGAAAACATTTTCATTTTCCGAAAAATATTTTGCAGAAAATCATTTTCCGAAAATCGTTTTACGCTAAACAAATGGAGCCTTAGTTGATTTATGCTTTCATTTTCAGAATTCTAATTGTTCCTTCATTTTTCTTGTTTTGATTTTGATAGGAAATGGTTGTTGTTGCAGCAATGTTCGGTGTACTGTGAGTTGATGTTTGGTATACAATAGTTCAAGTTGTAATGAAATTTGTTGATCACGGGCAATGTGATTTGGTGTGGATTTTTGGAATCAATTTATTTGTGTGGATTTGGTGTACAAACAGTACATTTTTTGGGTTGTTTTGTTTGTATGACTACTAGTACTCAAATACCCGTGCCAATGGCACGGGAACTGCATAGTGATCAAGTGAAATAATAAAGATGAACACCAGTAAAATCATCTCAATAACTCAAAATTCATCAAATAAAAAAGCAAACAATGGAACACTGAACTATAAGATCATATTCACAACAATTTGTATTACATTTATCAAAATGTGTCATTCAAGTAATTTATAATTCATTCATCAAAATCTGACATTCATTATTATCTCACCCATACTGGCCTCCATTAACCGAGATCAACATTACTTTTTATTTCATCATTCAAGAAAGGTACAATCGAAAAACAAAAGATGTATGCTAAAGTAAATTAAGAAGCTTCGGGTTCCAAGCAGGTTGTAATATCGCTGTAGGGGTCTAGGGCACCGAAATAGATTCAACTTTCCAACCAACCGCAAGGGATGTAAACCTGAAATGCAAGCACCAACATCTTATGAAAAAAAAACCCGTAAAAAAGCAATGAAGGTGCAAACAATAACCACTGAAAGTGCAAACAATAACCACTAACCTAAGCCAAAATCAAACCTAAGCTACAAAAGACACGAAATCGAACCTAGTATCCAAAACCCATCTAATTATGTTTTTTTTTTCATATCCAAGAAAGTTACAAAAAGAGAAAATGAAAGGAACAAAAAAAGGTAGTAACTTAGATTCCTGTTAAAAAAAAATACTAATTCAAACATCAACTCAATACTTAATTCATTACAACATCATCCGAAATCTAAAAAACATGAATTTATAAATCTTCTAAAAGACATAAAATTATAAATTTTTTAAAAGACATAAATTATAAATCTCCGATAAATAAGTACAACAAAGAAAACAGAATTAAACAAAGAAATAGAAGTAAACAAATAAAATGAAAAACTTATTGAAATTGAGATTATATTCTTGACAACATAATATAACAGAACCATGGTTGAGAGCAAAAAATATAAACACTAAATGCGAACCAATGAACAAACACCTGGGGGGAGAGTACCAGAGTTGCAAAGGTAACATTTGTTTCCACGCTTCCACACCGCGAACATGTAATTAAACTTTAGCAAATACTCATATGTCCTATATTAAGCTATACTACATTGATTTGTCAAACTAATGAAGAATTTGAGAGCGACAACTTATTTTGTAAAATCAAGAACACCTTTGCAATCCATATCATCGAATAAACATTTTTCCTCCTAATAATTAAGGCAAACCAGTTGTCGTTTGTCATGAAGATAATTGAAGAAACCTGTTATCTTCGGTCACACATTCAATTCTCCATGTCTTGTGAAGGCTTCATGTGATAGTGCACATTTCAAAGCCTCCACCTGATTCAATAGGAATACACTAATTTGATCACATGTAATATCTCTTTTCTTATACTCTCTCTGTCCCTATATGAGTGTCCATTTTCACTCTTGATCATGAGTAAAAAATGACACTCATTTAGGGACTGAGGTACGCCCTTCCATGATAACAAAAATTGAAAGTATTGATGAAAGTATTGAGTATGATCTCAAACGTATGTCCCAATTCCTCCTCCAATCTAGGTGCTGGAGCATGTAATAGGTAAGACACTTTATGTAGAATACAATGTCATGATTCAACGCGCCTATTGCTTGCGACCTATATCGTTTATAAGAAACATGGATGAAGAAAATTTGGGATGCCTATCATTTTTCTTGTGTGAAAGGCATTGAGCTTATGCATATCTTTAGAAAGTATCTCTCTAAGACAACTGAAACTACAGTATTCCAATTTACTTAATCTCAATATGAATAGGTTTGTATATAGTTATATCCTTACCCCCTCCAACTTCTCAGGAACCACTTCCAAAAGCTCTTCAACAATACTACAATAGTCCAGGTCAATTGCAATATGCTGATTGGGACCATGTCGATTTTCCTGAGCATCATTCTCCCATCCTTGAACACCGCCACATGCCATAGACCCAATAATCCAATGATTCTCATTTCTCAGTCAGGTAAGGGATTCTTTTTGTAAAACCTTGTAGCATTTTTATTTTTTGTTATTTTCCTGGGTTTTTTCCTTTCTCTATTAATCTCTATGTTGAATCCGCTGATGATTTAAAGATAATGATCTTGAAATGGGTTGCCTAAATATACATTATTTCAACAAATTTCATAGAAATCAACGATGATCCAAAACAGAACATATAAACCACAATCAGGATGCACCTAATATATTATCCCACTTAATCATTCCCCTTTTTCTTCTCTGATTTAGGTCTAAATTGCCACTTTCAATTCATCTTTCAGTTGTTTTGTTTACTGCTCTTTATTTGTTTGCTCAATTGCCCCAAAGACAAAGGTTTATCAATTTGATCAATTAACAAAGGGGTCCACTTGCCCCATATTATACTTGTTTGTTTTGTTTGTTGGTGATTTGATATACGATTTCTGTTAAATGAAAATTGATCTCTTTTGAAGTAGCCTTAGCATAATGTTCATATCAGTGGTACTTGCCCTTAATTTACTATAAAATGGGTTTGGTTATAGAAAATGATGAAAGGGATTCATCCTCGGATGCAATGGATATCATATGTAACCCAGTGTGGGCAATTGATGCAAGCTACAATGACGAAAATTCACATGGCTGGCAAAGTTTATCACTTGAGAGGGAAGCGTCAAAGCACTGAAACAAAAGGTCAGGTTCCTAAACAAATTGCTCAAATTTATGTCTCCAATCATCAAAATTCAATTCCTATCAAAATTCAGATCCTTGTAATATGCACCATAAAAAGCTATACTGAAAGTAAACAAAAATCAAACGATTATAATTCTCTCACCTCACGGGGTGATCTGCAAGTGGGAATCTGCAACTGTTGGGGAATAGGAAGGGAAGAGTCCGTTGATCATCCAAGGATTAGAAATTAAATTTTGGTAAGGAGGGGTTATACAATTACAGATTCAAACATGGAGAATTTTTAAGGCTAATATTGAACAAACACACACGGGAAAAAAAGTCCATTACCTGGGAGTAGAGAATTTCCGGAAGGCAAAACTTGAAAATAGAGAAGCCTCAAATCTTGATATCTTCAGCGGTACTGAATATTTGCTCCAGATTCACCTGCATTTACAAAAAATATATTATATCATACCAGCATCTCTTTCGGTTTCTGGAACGAAGAAATGGGAATCACTGATTCTTTTGGGTTAGGTGATGATGAGAATTGTTCACTAATTTTGACGGAGGGAAAAAACCAGATGTGTTTGACATGTGAAGAGGAAACGACCGGTGTAACCATATTGAGGATAACTGGTATATTATTTTTTTTCAACATTCAATCCTGACCCTTCTTTGTATTTTCCAAAATCAAATCTCAGCCAATTTTTGTGTGGTGTTTAAAATCCACCAATATTGTAATATAGATTTTGAAATGTTAATTGTTGTTGATCTATGCTTTTTTTTTTTCATTGGATAAAAATTGGTCTTATACTTCAATAAAAGGCAAAATGGTATTATAAGTCGATTATAAGAGGTGATTTAGTTTTATAATTAAGCTATAAGAGTTGTAATGGGTAAATTATTAGATTAATTCGTTGTTATTATTGAATTTTTTAATTTTTTATTGAAAAACTGTTTTATAAGTCAATTATAAAAGACGAAAAAGTCTTATAAATCAATTATAATTAAGCTATAAGAGTTATAATTTGTAAATTATAAAATTAAATCGTCATTGTTATTGAAATTTTTGATTTTTTTTCTTATAAGTCAATTATAAGAGACAAAGTGGTTATAAAAGGCAAATTGGTATTTGATGCCGCAAGAAAAGTGCTTATCAATCTTCCCCCACATGGCAGGACTGATCACCTAGCTCCTTGACCTGAAAACAGAACTCACGACTAGCCGGATGTGTCTCCGGCTTAGACCCTCGGGCGTAAGAGTAAGTGTTTGAAGATTGGAGAGCAAAATATGTATTGAATAATGGAATTCAGATAACAAAATTGCAGTTACCTTATAACCATGGTAGTGATGAAGTATTTATAGTTGGTGAGGGCGGTTATTTTTGGTGGGCTACATGAGCTCCGTGATTCATGGGACAGTTACATGTCATGGGAACGTGTCCTGATATGGCTCCGGATTTGTAGGGAACCGGTTATGAAAAGAGCTATGCCCACGTCTTGTTTGATTAGGTCGCCACTGGTTAAGTCGAGGTTGCCTATTGGGATAGGTCGACCTGGCTGACGGGTAGAGCTGGATCGTACCCAAATGGGAGCATGGATCGTATAGTCGGACCAAGCTAGGTCGGGATCTTGGAGATCGGACAATGAGCTTAGGTCGACTGATCTTGTTGCTGGGCCTTGGGCCTTATGGTTATTGGGCCAGACTCATTATGAATGTAGAGGCCACGGCAGCCTATGATTGGGCTTTACTCGCTTGGTCCAACTCGACACTTTTGGTATGTTCAGTGGCCCCCAACTTTCGAGTGGACTTTGTCGACTTGGAAGTTAAGAAAACTTTCAACAAAGATTGCTGTAACTCGCAGGTCGATACTCGCTCTTGACGTTTAGTCGACTAATGGTGACGTGGCACAATCCTGGACGTTGGCGATGAACGGTCAGATCAGAAGGAGCGCCATATTTTGTAATGATTAATTATTAGACGTTTGATAATCCGTCTTGGGAACCGTTTTCCCAATTAATTAGGAAATTAATTTCAAATTTTCCTTTTTCCTTTCCAATTTCGGAAAATATAAATAACAGAATCCCTTTTCCTTTTGAACTTTTACCGTTCTTGAACTCTGATAGACTCCGGCGAAGGTAGCAAGGAAGCAACTGGTTTAAATTCGATCTTCGTCTTCCACAACAACTCTTTTTTAGCAACTTATTAAGGTATTCCTCTTGTTTCTTTGCATTAGGGCTTGGTTTTCTGTTTCATACTTGATTCCGCCATGGCTAGGACCTTCAGTAGCTAGCCAGGAGCCTGGTATTGATACTGCACGGTTAACCGTAGGGTGTGCAAGCATGTAAACGGTGAGTGGAGAGTGATGTCCCTGGATGAATGTGCCTCCATCTTGACAAGGTGGGGGCTGAATTTTAGTGAAATAGGGTTGCCTGTTGGAGAGGATGTAAGTAATTTAGTAATTGATGAATCGAACACCGTCACCTTTCATCTCTTTCACGAATTACTCGATCACATTGCACTGTTTTATGTTAGGGATGTCAAAAAACCTTCGTTTCTTAGGAATAGGAAGAGTTTCCCGGGAGAGTCTAGGTCGCCCTTAGTTAGGTCCACTGAAATTGTTCAAAGGCCTGACTCCCCTGTTTCTCCTTCTTCTTGTACAGATATGGCCTCTCAAGGTGGAGCTACTGCATCTACCTCTTCGGGTCCCAGAATTGTGGATGCATTTGGGTCTTCTGTGGTGCCGGGGAAGAATGAGAGGGGCTACATTCCTCACGGGCCGTTGCGTGGGAAAATGAATTTGCCCTCTAGGTATAGTATGATCTATGATTTCTGTGAGGTGAGTAAGGAAGATTACAGAGTGACCATCTATAGCAAGAAGGATTTCATGGCTAAGTTTAGGTCGACCTTTACCAAGGATGCCACTAGGGTAGCTTTCTTCTATGGCCAATTCGTGGCTGGCTTCAGGTTGCCACTTGACCCCTTTATTAACGAGTTCTTGGAGTGTGCTAATGCCTTACCCCTTCAGTTGGGAGCCAACACATGTAGGGTCTTAGTATGCTTTGCCATGTTGTGTAGGTTTTTAGGATACGAACCCTGTATGAGGGTGTTTAAGGAGTTCTTTTGTATTAAGTATAGTGGAGAGGACCTGAGTGTCAGTACCCCCTCTAAACCCAATTCTCGCAAGCTTTTCACGAACCTTCCCAGCAAAGCAAGCGGGTGGAACTCCCATGTGGTGGTAGTAGAGAGCAGATTATGATGGGAATTTTCCTTGCCAACCACAAATACAGAGCCCATAGATGAGAGGGACTATTGGGAGCCAGTCTGGCATTTTGATTTATACCAGAAGTTGTGTAGATTAGCTGATAAGGGACCCATCAGTTGGGAGTCTTTAGGTACCACCAAGTATAACTATATCCAGGCCGGGATGACGCTGGAGAAGGAGAGGTGCAGCCTCTGGTGCCATTGGTAGGGGCACTACATATCCTGATTGGGTTACCCATGCTTTGGGAAAGTTCGAGGATAAGTGTCAACTATGCAAACGGACATCCAATTATTGTAAAGACAATGGAGAACATGCTGGTGGTAAGATCTCTTTATTCTGTAATCCTTTACTCGCCCTTCATCCGTTAGATTGTTGCACTAATAGCTTGCATGTATGAACACTTTGATTGCACATCATCCTATTTTGAATTGTCTGCATATCTCTTAGCTCGTCAATTGTTAACTCGCACATAAGACAGTTAGCTCGTACATAGTTTGCTCGTACATAGAACTTCTGCTCGTATGTAGAACCTTCATATGTCGAGCTAATACTCTGCTATTTTGGCTTTGTTGCAGTTTTGACCCCAGAACAAGAAGCAAACATGGGTCGCATTATCGTGTACGATAGAAAGAAAGCTAAGAAAGCCCCACGGGCGACGATGCTCGAGCCAACAGAGAGAGAGAGAAGCTGCTGTGAGGACTAACTTGTTATCCAAAGATAATGCTGGGATGGTTCCCATGGAGGAAATTGAGTTGGAGGGTCCCCTGGAGAGCAGCAGTCGAGCTCAGGGGACAACTGAAGGGGAGAATGCATCCAACAGGTCGACTAGACCAAGCTTGAGCTCCGACCCCATCCCAAATACCAATATGGCGACCTCTGGCGCAGGGACTGGTGGGACTAGTCCCTTGACTGTGGTGAACGTGGATGATGATGATCTACCCTTGAACTCCAAGAAGAGAATGAGAACTGATAAGGGAAAATCTGTTCTCTCGAGCCAACTTCCTCCTCCTACTACCCAAGAGTCCCTCGAAGATCAGATGAGGAGACTGAGTGATGTACCCCCTCTCGTTGGGGTCAATAGCCTGAGTCGTCGCTATCCAGATATGAGCTTGGGCCAGGTAGTGGTTAGGAGGGCTATTGATGTCGATCTTCTGGCCAACTTTGCTGATAAGGGGATTACCCCTGAGGAATTCTCAGCTCACTCTGGGATGGTACATAGTGAGGTAGTCTTTTGCTTTCCATTTCTGCTTAGTCGCTTGTTCTTTTAGCCAGTCAATTTAACTTCCGAGCTAACACTTCCCTGATTTCCTTTAATGCAGAATCTCACCATGGTCGAACAAGTTAAATGCTCTTGGAGGGCCTCCATTGAGAGGGAGAGGCAGGCTCTGAAAGATTACTCCAAGAGGTCACAAGAACTGGCCGAGCTAAGAGAGAAATACAACGACCTTGACAATTCCTTTGATGCTCAGGAGTTGGTGAAGAAGAAGGCATTGGCTGATTGTGATAAGGCCTTGGAGGATCTGAAGGCTTCTGATGCTAAGGTGGTCGAGGTGACTAGGGAGAGGGATGCCGATCGTTTGGAGCTTGAGAGGACTAAAACGGAGCTGGCAACAGTTTCCAAACTTCTGAAGGAGAAGGACACCTTCTTGATCGAGCTGAATGAAGAACATCGGCTTGCACGGATGAAATGGCAAGAAGACCACCAGGTCGCCTCTAAGAAAGCCGTTGATATCTTCAAGGAAGGAGATGAATATCATAACACCATTGTGGACAAGGCAAAGGGTTTTCTAGACTTGGGTAAGCGCCATATGGCTCGCCGGGCTCTAGTCGACCCAGACTCTGACATCTCCTTGGATCAACTAGCTCGCTGGGCCTCTGCTCCCCAATATGACATGGCTGCTCGTGGAGGTCACTCGGTGGTTCCCTACTCAGATAACGACTTGGCCTTTATTGCCCAAGAAGACAAAGAAGATGGTAATGAGCCGTGGGAACCTCCAGTTTTAGCCATTAGGACTTTTGATGTGGCATTACAGGAGCTTGAAGATGCAGAGGACCTGGAGGAGATGGAGGAGGATGGTGAGCCCGAACAACAAGTTTTCTCCGAGTCGGGTAAACCCTTGAGCCCTCAACAGCAAGGACAGACTACTGAGGATCAAGCTGCCAACGATGATCAAGTTGATGTGGGTCAAGATTCTTGAATTTATTTGAACGTGTTGTAATGGACAAGTCCCAAACACTATTTTGTTTTTGTTTTGAAACTATCTGAATGCCTTGGCCCAGTTTTTGGGAGGCATAGAACCATGTAACTTTTATTTTGCCCAAGTCTTAGCCCGCTTTTGGGAGACTTATTTATCTACAATCATAGCAGACTTTATCTCTTTATATGTTGTATGCCTTCGAATTCAGCACGTGTATGTCGAGCTAGATGCTATAGGGCAAATAAGTTATCCTAAGCCTAGGGTCGACCTGATCTTTGATGACTCAGTCGTCCTCAAACTTGTATAGCTTTTGCAAACGAGATTAACTAAGAGTCGAACCTGTTCAAACTATCAAAGATGACTAAGGGTCGAGCTTATTAGAACGAATTCGACCTTAGGTCGGACTTGTTTCAAAGTATAAAGCTGATTGAGAATCGAGCCAATTAGAACAGACTGACTAAGATTCGAGCTGGTTAGAACGAAGTCGACTAAGGGTCGGACTCGTTAGATGAACGAAGCTGATTAGGAATCGAGCTTGTTAAAACGAAGCTGACTAAGAGTCGAGCTTGTTAGAACGAAGTCGACTAAGAGTCGGACTCATTAAATGAACGAAGCTGATTAGGAATCGAGCTTGTTAAAAAGAAGCTGATTAGGAATCGAGCTTGTTAAAACGAAGCTGACTAAGAGTCGAGCTTGTTAGAACGAAGTCGACTAAGAGTCGAACTCATTAAATGAACGAAGCTGATTAGGAATCGAGCTTGTTAAAACGAAGCTGACTAAGAGTCGAGCTTGTTTAAGTTAGGGTAACACAATGTTTGGTCTAACAGAACTGCAATTTTTATTGAAGTAGGAAAATGTTTACATCAATGGAAAGCTAGAACTATGACAAATTTCAGACTTGCAGATTGCCTTAACTTACGAACTGAACAAGGAGTCGAACTAGAAGTAATACTTGATGAGGTGAGTGGCATGCCATGGATGCTTCAACTCTTCACCATTTGGGTGAGCTATCATGTAGGTCCCTTCCTTGACGACTCGAGTAACCATGTAAGGGCCTTCCCAGTTAGGAGATAGTTTATTCTGTTGGGTTCTTCTTCCTGTTGCTTCAATCTTTCTCAACACATGATCTCCTACTTGGAATGACCTGGATTTCACTTTCTTGTCGTGGTAACTTTTAGTCCGCTGCTTGTAGTTAACCATTCGAAGGTAAGCCGTGTCTCGCTTCTCATCGATCAAATCCAGGTCGATCAATCTGTTGATATCATTATGCTCTTGATCAAAGAAAGTTACTCTAGCAGTTGGAAATCGCAACTCAGCTGGCGCCATGGCTTCTGATCCATATGTAAGAGCGAATGGGGTTTCCCCCGTAGGCCCCCGAGTGGTTGTGCGAACTGCCCAAAGAGCAAGGGAGAGTTCGTCCAACCAATTGTTACGTCGACCAACCAAGCCTGTCTTTAGTGCGGATAGGACGAGTTTATTTGCTGCTTCAGCTTGCCCATTTCCTTGGGGATAGGCGACAGATGACTGCCAATGCTTGATCCCTACTCGAGTCATTTCTGCTTCGAAAGCCCTTGAGAATTGTAAGCCGTTGTCTGATACTATAGCTCGAGGAAAACCAAATCGACACCAAATGAAATCGTGAATGAATTTGATGGCATTTTCTTCTGTTATGCGAGCTAGTGGTTTAGCTTCGACCCATTTAGTGAAGTAATTAATTGCGACTATCACATACTTGCAGTTTACCCGGGCGGGAGGGAAGGGTCCGATTAAGTCGACGCCCCACATGTCAAATGGCCAAGCTGCAATCATCGGGGTTTGCTCAGTCGTAGGCAAATGAGGTAGGTTGGCAAACCTTTGACATTGATCACATTGCTGGACGAAGTCATGAGTGTCAGCTCGCATGTGCAGTCAATAATACCCCAAGGTGATCAATTTGTCGGCTAAAGTCCTGGCCCCCGGGTGTCCACCGCAAATTCTACTATGCACTTCATGCATTAATTGGGTGATTTCTTGAGGGTGGATGCACTTCAGTAATGGCCTAGTGTATGATCTTCTGAACAGCATGCCTCCTTGGATTACATACCTCGGAGCTTTCTTTTTAATAGCTCGAGCTTTCTTCTCGTCCTCAGGGAGCTCGTCGCTTTCTAGGTACGCCTTCATTTCTTCAATCCAGTACTTCTCATAAACCCAATTTCTTGAGGGATCTTCTATGCATTGAATTTTGACCCTTTCATAAGCTGGGCTCTCAAGGTAAGAGATGGGCTCTTCATGTGGCTCGTCAGATGTAGCTAGCTTTGAGAGTAAGTCGGCTAACTCATTGTCCTCTCGATCAATCTTTTGGATCTCCCAAAACTCCAAGTCTTTTGTCAGCTCCTTCACCAGATCGTGATACTTGGCTAAAGTGGAGTTTAACACCTCATACTCGCCTCTGACCTGGTTGACTACTAGTTGGGAATCACAGTACGCCATGATTTTAGTTGCTCCAAAGCACTTAGCGTATTCAATGGCCGCAACTAAGGCTTCATACTCTGCCTGGTTATTGGAGGCATCAAATTTGAACCTCAATGATTCTTCATATACTGTCCCAGACTTTGGCTCGATCAAAACTATCCCAGCTCCACTAACACTCTTTGTAGCTGACCTATCCGAATAGACTTTCCAGCAATCGTCGGGTAGAAACGTGATGGGCTGGGACTCTTGTTCTTTTCCCTTAGCTTTTTCCTTTTGAGCTCGCTGCTCGCTGTCTTCCTTGGTGAACGTAAGCTCGACCAAGAAATCTGCTAGAGCTTGAGCTTTCAACGCTTTTCGAGGTCGATACTCGATGTCAAATTCCGTAAGGGCAATTGACCAATTGAGCAAGCGACCTGAACTCTCTGGCTTGTGCAATATTTTTCTCAAGGGTGCATTCGTGAGCACCACGATGGGATGAGCCAGGAAATAAGCTCGCAGCTTCCTTGATGCTACGACTAAGTGTGAATGTGGTGCCCAAATTTTGTTTTTGTTGGATTCACGCGAGTTTGAAGACATCCGGTTTAATTTGAAAAACGGAGTCGCCACGCCATTTTGATTACCTCAAAACTTTGAAAAAAAGGTTTTTACTTGGGCTCGGAGGTTAAGTTACCCCTTGGGAAGAACGTTTGGCGTTCACCCAAGGTGCCTTGCCGGAGCAAGTCTCCCAAGATTTCAGTAATCGTGCTTGCTTGCGTGCTTTCTTGTGTGCATGTGTTTGAGAAAAAAGGGGGGAATGTCCCAAGTTGTCTTCCGGACGTACAAACCATTTGTTGGTTGTCGCTCGGGATTCCTTGGAATTTTATGTATTTGGGATTATGATCCCGTCCTCATCTTATGACTTGTGATCATCGCATTTTAACCTCGGGACCCTCGGGACTTGCGTGATCGAGAGAATGTCTCTCTTTTTGGTCAAAGATGAGGTTCTTTAGAAAAGGAAGGTCCTTAGCCCATCAATCCTACGCTTTAAGACGGTTGAGCTCGTATAGATGCTTCATACTCTTTCTTAAGCGATAATTGGAGATATAGGGTTCAAGGTTGTCCCTTTCTAAAGAAATCACGAAACCTTTAATGGAAGGAACAATGTAAAGATAAGAACTTTACACCGGTCCGTTCCTAAGGTTACAAATGGGAACATGGGGGAATGCATGATAAAAAATGATACTTTTAGTGAAAAGATGACATTTTAGAGTGTAAAGAATGTCTTTTGGTTGCAAGGGATGCCTTTTGTGCAAAGAAAAGATTTTTATGTAAAGAATGTATTTTAATTGAAAAAGATTGTATTTTTATATGCAAAGGATGCATAAAGATGACATTTTTATTGGATTTGACCATGAAGGGTCGAGATGGGAAATCGAAAATCGGACCGAGGAGGTCTCAATTAGGAATATGACCATGAAAGGCCGGAATAGAAAATCGAAAATCAGACCGAGGAGGTCTCGATTAGGGTTTGACCATGAAAGGTCGGAATAGAAAATCAGAAATCGGACCGAGGAGATCTCGATTAGGGATTTGACCATGAAATGTCGGAATAGAAAATCGGAGATCGGACCGAGGAGGTCTCGATTAGGGATATCAGAGATAGGAAAATGCAATTATGATTACATTAATTGTTCAAATTTACTTAAAACAATGTCTTTTATTTATTTCTATTTGGTTGGAAAAGGGGGTTTGCCCTTCTTTTTCGCAACTACTCTAGATCCTGGATCAGTGGGTTCCGTCACTACGTCTATGAGCCCCTCGTATTCCACCTGTATTTCGACCTCCCAGGGTGGACAGCCCCGGGCGAGGGTCCTATAGGGCACGCGGATCCCACCGACCGAGAGTAAAGAACGCTCCTATCGGGTCTAGCGGGTCATAGGACCTTTCAACTCACGAGCGATGCGGGTTATAGTCAAGGCAATACCGGGAAAGTCTCGTCTCTCTGCCTTGACGGATCTTTGGCAGAGTTTCGCTTGAGCGAATGACGGTTTCTGACTTTCGGTAATGTCCGAGAGAATAATAGGCATGGGTAGGGCGGTAAAAAGTCGGATGACACGGTGTCACATTGAACTTCGTTACATACGCCGGGCGTGAGTTAGAATCGAAGTCAATGCCGGGTCAAGATCTTGCCAATTTTTCCTTGTCGGAATTTTAGCAGAGCTTCACTTGAGCGAAAGATCTTTTGATTTGTTGGCAAAGACTCGGTCTTGACTCTTACGCATTCCGTGCAGGTCAAGGTCAATAGTCAATGTCGGAGTAGAGATCTCGCCAATTTTTCCTTGTCGGAATTTTGGCAGAGTTCTTCTTCCGATTATGAACTAAGGTTTGACCTTTACGAGGGTATCTGGCGGGGCTATATGACACGGACTAGACCAAAAACCAACTAAAAGTCACGGTTTTTTTTTGAAACGTGTGACACGGGTATGCATTGGTCGGACACCGGCTGCCCATGGGGAGGTTGGGATGATTCCGTGCGCGCCGGGAGCATCGTAAGGCTGTCCGTGATCGCACTGGAACCACCCTCGGGTTTGAAGGACGTGCGTGCAAAGTGTACGGGATATATATCGGTGCGCGTAGTGTGCGGTCTCTAAAAACGTTCCTTTTGAGTTAAAACAGAGATTTTCATAAATGTGTTTTAAAGGAATGATTTTCGGGACGGGGAGAATGCAACATTAAGCACGTAAATTTTTAAGGAGCTCTAGTCGCCATGAAGCCGAGTAGCCCCAAGCCGCTAGGACTGCCCAGATTAACCATGATTTTTCTGGTGGAATTGCCACTGAGGTCGCCCGGTCAGAATCCAATGAGGATTGAGCCGTACGACTGCATGGATCAATTTTCCAGGTTCCACTCCTTTTGCTATTTTTCGGGTTGTTTCCCGTTTCAAAGTATGCACAGATTCCAAGATGCAAATGATGCAATGCAAGGTAAAGAAAGCAAGCATGATTAATGAAATCGGCGATGGGAGTCTAACCCGCTCAAAGGGAAAAGCTTTCTTTTATTTTTTCAAAATTGTTTTTTCGAAAAGGGATACTGGTACGTGGATTGTTAAACCACCGGTTATCCCAACTCCCACGTCAGGGAGTGTACAGGAAGGGTAAGTGGTTTCCACCTATATACCGAGTATCGATTTTAGTTTTGAAAATAAAAAAGCTTTTCTCCTTTGGGATGTCCCAGTGAGTCGCCAAAGCTGTGAATGTGGTGCCCAAATTTTGTTTTTGTTGGATTCACGCGAGTTTGAAGACATCCGGTTTAATTTGAAAAACGGAGTCGCCACGCCATTTTGATTACCTCAAAACTTTGAAAAAAAGGTTTTTACTTGGGCTCGGAGGTTAAGTTACCCCTTGGGAAGAACGTTTGGCGTTCACCCAAGGTGCCTTGCCGGAGCAAGTCTCCCAAGATTTCGTGTCGTGTTTGCTTGCGTGCTTTCTTGTGTGCATGTGTTTGAGAAAAAAGGGGGGAATGTCCCAAGTTGTCTTCCGGACGTACAAACCATTTGTTGGTTGTCGCTCGGGATTCCTTGGAATTTTATGTATTTGGGATTATGATCCCGTCCTCATCTTATGACTTGTGATCATCGCATTTTAACCTCGGGACCCTCGGGACTTGCGTGATCGAGAGAATGTCTCTCTTTTTGGTCAAAGATGAGGTTCTTTAGAAAAGGAAGGTCCTTAGCCCATCAATCCTACGCTTTAAGACGGTTGAGCTCGTATAGATGCTTCATACTCTTTCTTAAGCGATAATTGGAGATATAGGGTTCAAGGTTGTCCCTTTCTAAATAAATCACGAAACCTTTAATGGAAGGAACAATGTAAAGATAAGAACTTTACACCGGTCCGTTCCTAAGGTTACAAATGGGGACATGGGGGAATGCATGATAAAAAATGATACTTTTAGTGAAAAGATGACATTTTAGAGTGTAAAGAATGTCTTTTGGTTGCAAGGGATGCCTTTTGTGCAAAGAAAAGATTTTTATGTAAAGAATGTATTTTAATTGAAAAAGATTGTATTTTTATATGCAAAGGATGCATAAAGATGACATTTTTATTGGAAAATGGGGGTTTTAGGTGCAAAGGATGCACCTTTATGGATAAAGACTACATTTTTAATGACAAAGGATGTCTAATGCATGCAAAGGGGGAAAAGGGGATAAAGATATGATCTTTATGATAAACTACCAAGTCCCAAGCAAGATAAATGCAATGTATGAATGCAATGAGCAAATATAATCACATATAGCAATTTAAGATGCAAGGTTAGAGCGTGCGAGGTTACCAATGGCTTCCTCTTCTTCTTTGGACGGAGCTAGGAGGAGGACTTGATCTTGGGATCTTCAAGGAGGAGGGAGGTGGCTTCTTGGCCTTCTTCTTCACCTTCTTGGACTTCCAGCAACTCTTGGGAGTGTATTTTACGTATTATGTGTGATGGTGGATGATTTTTGTTGTCTAAAATGGCTAGAGGAGGCCTCTATTTATAGGCAGCTGGAAAAAGGCGAAAGAGGCCGTATGGCTTCATTTGCGGCAAAAGAGGCCGTATGGCTACATTTGCTGTCGGCCCAGATTTTTCTAGAAACATGCAAGGTGGCATTCTAGAAGGTCAGCGAAAGAGGCCGCATGGCTTCATTTGCGGCAAAAGAGGCCGTATGGCTACATTTGCTGCCGACCCAGATTTTTCTAGAAACATGCAAGGTGGCCTTCTAGAAGGTCTTTTCCAGCGAAGGACTACGTGGAATTTTAATTCCTAGCAAGTCCTTTGCCCCTCGGAAGGTTTGGAAAAGTTCCCAAATCGCCTCTGAACTTTAGGAAAGTCCGGGGAATTGCCGGGAAACTTAACTGGATGGCATGAGCCAGATTTGGGTACTTACACTAAGGCATAGGCTACCTTCTCAGCATTGTAGTATCCGCCCTCCATTTCTGATAGGGCCTTGCTAACATAGTAAACTGGCTTTGAAGCCCTTCCTCCTCTCGAATCAGTACTGCTGCAACTGCTTTGTCTCCCACAGATAAGTACACGAATAAAGTTTCTCCAATGATCGGGCTACTCAAGAGAGGAGGAGTAGCGAGATAATCCTTAAGCTGCTGGAACGACGAATGACATTCGGTCGTCCATTCAAAATTCTTCGTCCCCCTCAAAGCCTTGAAAAAAGGGAGAGATCTTTCTGCTGATTTGGATATGAAGTGACCTAGAGCTGCTACTCTTCCATTAAGTCGCTGCATCTCTTTGACACTGGTAGGCTCCTTCATGTTGACTAGAACCTTGATCTTCTCCGGGTTAGCTTCTATACCTCGCTGAGACACCATAAATCCAAGGAACTTGCCAGCTGCTACACCAAAAACACATTTGCTGGGGTTAAGCTTCATGTCGTTTGCTCTCAAATTGGCGAACGTTTCCTTTAGGTCGACCACGTGACGTCCGGTCTTTGTTTTAATGACCATATCGTCGACGTAGGCCTCCATGTTTCGGCCAATCTGTGAAGCAAAGACCTTGTTGACCATACGTTGATAGGTCGCCCCTGCATTCTTCAATCCAAACGGCATCATAGTGTAGCAATAGATACCACCCGCTGCTTGGAAGGTCAGTTTGTCTACTATGTCATCCTCGTGCATCTTGATCTCGGTGGTAACTTTGGTAGGCATCTAGAAAACTGAGGGTGGAGTGGCCAGCAATGGAATCGACGAGCTTGTCAATTCTGGGGAGAGGATAGCTATCCTTTGGGCAGGCAAGGTTGAGATTGGTGAAGTCGACGCACATTCTCCACTTGCCATTCGACTTCTTTACCATGACTACGTTGGCTAACCAGGTTGTATGCGTAGCCTCCTTGATTATACTGCGCACTCAACAATTTTTGTACCTCTAGTTTAATGGCTTCCTCCTTGTCTCGAGCAAAGCTTCTTAGTCTCTGAGGCTTGGGCTTTATGGTCTGGTTGACCTCCAGTCTATGAACAGCGACCTCCTCTTTGATTCCCCTCATGTCCTCTACTCGCCATGCGAAGACATCATTGATTTCTTTGAGTAGTTCGATGATTTCAAGCCTTTCCTCTGCTGACAGTTGTTTCCCAATCTGAATCTTTTGCTCGGGATAGGAAGGGTTTGTGATCACTGATTCTAGCTCATCTACAGCCTCTAGCTCCGGGCCATCCCTGAACTGTAGGGTCTCAATGATGATCTCCCTAACCCTTTGTCTCTCTTCGGCCCCCAAGTGTGGAGCTTCCTCAGCTATCATGTCATCTAACTTGTTAGCGATCTCATCGGTGGTGGCCCCCGAGTTATTGTCGACCTGGAGGCATAGGTTGCCTATGAAGACTTGGTCGACCATAACTCATCTGGATCAACCGCTGTGGCTTCGGAGTGACGTGTCGACTCAAACATGACCTCGTCGTTTGAGTGATAGGTCGACTCCTCCACATTGGTGATCGTTGACAGTCGAGTAGTTTTGGTGACTGACTGGGACAGCTTTAAGTATCCTTCCGCCGTTTCAATCTCCAGCTCTCTCTTCTTTCTTTCTCGTAGGACATGATCTAGATATGCTCGAGCTGTGCCTTATATGCAGTCGACTCCAGCTGGTGTGGGGAATTTAACTCGCTGATGGGGGATCGACGCCACCATTCCAAGTTCGACCTGACCAGGAATACCAAGGATAGCAGCATAGTCACTGTTCACATCTATCACAATAAATTTTACCTTAGAAACGACTCTGTAGGGATGTTGGCCTAGGTCGACATCGAGCTCAATCTGTCCTTTGGCGTCAACCCGGTGATTGGTGAAGCCCTCCAACCTGCCATCATACCTTTCAAGCTGCTCATTTGAGAGTCCCATTTCTTGGAATGTCTTGTAGAACAGAATGTCTTTACAGGCCCCCGTGTCGACTAGGAGTCTGGTCGTCGTACATCCATCAATGAGTCCCGAGATGATGAGAACTTGCTCTCTAGCCTCCATATTAGTTGGTAGCTCGTGGGGATAAAATCTGATCACTTCATCTCTAACGTGGCTCCTTGGCGGCACATGTGGGGCTTTGTTGAGTTGAAAGATTTTATGTTTGATGGCTGTGTTCTTGGCACCTTTCTGTGATGACTCCCAAGTTCAATCTGGGTTGCCTAGGTCCTTGATGTCCACCCGCTGGCTGCTCGCCTCCCCCTGCTTGAGGCCTTTTCACATATGCATCGATCCTTCCCTGGTCGACCATTCTCTGGATGATACGCTTCAAGCCTAAGCAATCTTCTGTGAGATGACCTGTATCTTTGTGATACTCACAAAATTTGGTGTTGTCCCTCCTGAACTTATTGGCTGGGTTCATTGGGACAGGTGTAGCCAGCTCGACTGCGTTCATTATTTCTGTTCGACTCACCGTTAGGGGAGTGAAAGCCTCAGGCACCTTCTCTGTCGCCCTGGTCCTGTTCTTACCATTCTTGTTATTTCCCCCATTCTTGGCTGAGTCTTTTTTGTCATCAGCGACCTCAGTCTTGGGGCCTTTCCCATTTTTCTTTTCTTTTCTTTCTTCGGCAAGTGCCACATTGTAGACCTTCTCGAACAAATCCTGTCGAGTAGTGACTGTACGAACTGTCAGCTCGTAATCCATGTCTGCCGAGGAAATGCCATTTCGGAAGCAATTGATCACCTCCCTGTCAGTGAGATCTTCCTCAATCTTGTCGACCATCTCTTTGAACTTGGTGTAATAGCTCATTGAGCTTTCATTTTTTCCTTGCACCAAGTTGTTTAGATCGGTGACAGTCATTTTCCGAGCTCCAGCCGTCGAGAAGCGATCTAAAAATTTTGTTCTCATACTCATCCAGGTCGAGATGCTACCGGCTGCCAAACCATTGAACCATGTCAGAGCTACCCCTGTGAGTGTGCTTATGAGGGCTTTGCACATAGTGTCGTCCTCGTTGGAGACAAAGCACATCGTGGCTTCCAGGTGTTGCACATGGCTTTTTGCATTGGTTGCCCCTGAGTACTTCTCTAGGAGGGGCAATCTGAAACCAGCAGGAGGTTGACTGTCAATCAAATCCTTGGATAAGGGTCGAAGAGCAAAGTCAATTCGTTCGACCTTTCCAGTATCATTTTTCTTTTCAGCCTCCCATTACTCAAACTTCCTTTTCCATAGCAGCCACTCCCTAGCATCAGGTCTGTCTTCTCCAGCAGGGGGGACAGCATTCGACCTTTGACCCTCACTCCCGGGGGAGTTACTTGCTGCTTCTCCTATCTCTGTGAGAAGGTGACCTCACCGAGCGAACCGGTGACCTGTGCCTGTCATCTCTTGGTGGCGACCGCGCCTTTCATCCACAGGTGGCGACTGCGCCCTATCATCTACAGGTGGCGACCTGCGCCTTCCCTCTCTTATAGGCGACCTGCGCCCATTCCTGTCCCTATGAGACTGCGACCTTTGCGTCCTGGCAGGCGATCCACGTCGGCTTCTGTTGGCCTCTAACTGCGTTCTCAAGTCTGACTGTGCCTCTTGCTCCCTGTTCCTAGTGAGACTAGCCCTTAGGTCGTCACTGGGAACGTGAATGGGTGATTGAGGTCGCACCACCACCCTATGATCAACATTTTGTCCCACAGTTTCGTTTGGTCTAGTACTCCTGGCACGCTCCCTATTTGAAACTTGAGATGGAGCCACCCTGTCAGACCTTCTATCCGCCTGCTCAGCCTCCTCCATTGCCAATAACTCGGCCAATATCTGAGCTCGTTCCATAAGCATTTCTTTTCTGCTCAGTGGGTTGGATGAGGGACCTGCCCTATTTCCAACATTCATCTGTCCAGTTGGACGCTTTGGAGGAGGTGGAGCTCCTTGTCCCTCCATAGGTCGCTTCTCTCTCCTTGCGTCTGGCAATCCCCTGCCATCAGCCACACTGTTAGATCGCGTGGCTCTAGCGTGCTGACGCGTCGGACGGGGTGGAGGCAAATTCGCGTTTCCAGCGTTGGTGTTGAGATTTCCAGCATTTGCATTGGTGTTATTGTTTCCTTCTTCATGCCCGAGTGAGGCTTCAGATACATGTCCATCCGAAGTCACCATTGTTGCAGGTTGAGAAAACTTTCGAGGTCAAGCTTATGCACGTTTCCCGGCAATGGAACCAAACTGATGCCGCAAGAAAAGTGCTTATCAATCTTCCCCCACGTGGCAGGACTGATCACCTGGCTCCTTGACCTGAAAACAGAACCCACGACTAGCCGGATGTGTCTCCGGCTTAGACCCTCGGGCGTGAGAGTAAGTGTTTGAAGATTGGAGAGCAAAATATGTATTGAATAATGGAATTCAGATAACAAAATTGCAGTTACCTTATAACCGTGGTAGTGATGAAGTATTTATAGTTGGTGAGGGCGGTTATTTTTGGTGGGCTACATGAGCTCTGTGATTTATGGAACAGTTACATGTCATGGGAACGTGTCCTGATATGGCTCCGAATTTGTAGGGAACCGGTTACGAAAAGAGCTATGCCCACGTCTTGTTTGATTAGGTCGCCACTGGTTAAGTCGAGGTTGCCTATTGGGATAGTTCGACCTGGCTGACGGGTAGAGCTGGATCGTACCCAAATGGGAGCATGGATCGTATAGTCGGACCAAGCTAGGTCGGGATCTTGGAGATCGGACAATGAGCTTAGGTCGACTGATCCTGTTGCTGGGCCTTGGGCCTTATGGTTATTTGGCCAGACTCATTAAGAATGTAGAGGCCACGGCAGCCTATGATTGGGCTTTACTCGCTTGGTCCAACTCGATACTTTTGATATGTTCAGTATTATAAGTCAATATAAGAGACAAATTAGTCTTATGAGTTACTTATAACAAATGAATTTTTTTTTTTGAAAGTCAGTTATTAGATTCGATTGTTGTTTGTTCGAATATAACAGTAAACATTAATAAAATATTAATTTTTTTATTTTATTATTGTGAAAAAGGTGACTCTTATACTTTAATTATAATAGGCGAACTGGTCTTATATGTCAGTTATAAAAGCTGACTGAAATTTTGGATAACAGAGGAGTTCAGTCTTTTGTCAGCGAGGGGTTGTAAGTACCCCAATCTGGATCACCCCCTTTCAAACACACGGGAAACACCGCAGACTCATCAACGTAGTCTCGGAGACCTCTCTCACTCAAAACCCTCTCAAAACCCTCTCAAAACCCTCTCAAACCCCCAACCAAACCAAGGGAGGAGCCTTCCTGGGATAAAAAGGGACAAAAGGACCTTTTGGGAATTTTCAGGAAATTGGGAAAGCAATATTGATCCGTACGGACCTCTTTCTTTGTCAATAATTACCGAATCCCCTTAAAGTCCACAATATTCCCTCAAATCCCTAAGAAATGATTACCCAAATGCATGGTTGGTCCGTACGGACCTCTTTGCATCTTTGAGTTGGTCCGTACGGACCTTCTTGCATGGGGACATCATCATTCCGTAATATTCACCATCATTGCATTCCCTCAAATCGAGGAAATCCAAAATTCTGGATAACCAAGAAGGTCCGTACGGACCTCTTTGCTCCGAAATTTTCACTATAAATAGGGCTCCCCCTCCTCATTTTCAGACACCTCCCTCTTCTCTCTTCCTCCCTTAGCCTTCTCGGCTCCCTCTAAGTCCTCTCGAGGCACTCCCGCCCTTTCGGATCCTTCCGAGGCCTTCCGAGCTCCCTTGTGGTGCTCAGGGCCTCCCCCGAGCGCTCCCGAGACGCTCCCGCGCCGCCCCGAGGCACTCTCGAGGTACTCTGAGGCCCCTCGTGGTACTCCGAGGCCTTGCACGGTCTTTCCACCGTGTCCCGCTCTTTCCGAGTCAAACCGACGATCCCGAACCACGCCGAAACTCGCCCGAGTGACTCCCGCCACCACAACGCACGCCGAACCTCTCGCCCGAGTGATCCCGACGATCCCCACGCACGCCGAACCTCGCCCGAACGCAGCCTCGCAACCTCAACTCACGCCGAAACTCGTCCGCGTGACAACCGCATCTCCCGGCAATCCCTAACTGCACCGAACGCTACTCCGACCTCAAACACCATTCCCCGGCGGAAGATGACGCGAACCAACATTGGTAAGGCTTCCTTCCATTACTATTTCAATACATTTTCATACATAGCATACAATGTAGACATCCGATACAAAGATGCATTTTTAAAAGCACACACACACACACAACATTTAAAGGATATTAGGGGTATCCGAAAGACTCGTTTTACGAGGCTACTCGGGTGAGCTCTAATATTCTAATATTCTCTTCCCTGGGAGTCATCTCGACCTCCGAACTCAAAATCTCATCACACAAAAACAGCTTTAAAATTATCTTTAAACCGATGCCCTTTTTCAATGTTTTGGGCTTAATAAAAACGGCGTGGCGACTCTACAAATGCGAAAACAAACGGCGAGACACCTCCAACTCGTAACGCCGCAAAGCGGGGAAAATGCCAGATGCCGGCCGCGAGGCCTCGCTTCTGATCCGGTAATTTCAGATGGCGACTCCGCTGGGGATTTTTTGTTTTAAAAACTTTTAAACAAAACAAAAGATTTTTAAAACGATGATGAGGGTCAAACTTTCATTTTACCCCTTCCTTTAACTCATGTGTGTGTGCACGTGCTTCGTTTTTATTTTACAACAAAAAAATAAAAATACAAAAAAAATGCATCAATATACATCTGTGCATACATTTAAAATTCTTCAAAAACTCTGTTTTACTCGTAAAAGAATTTTAGAGACCGCACACTACGCGCACCGCCGCTCGGTTACACCGCACTCTACTCACACCGCCGCTCGGTTACACCGCACACTACGCGCACCGTCGCCGGATACACCGCACACTACAACCTCAACCCGGGTGGTCTCGCTGGCAGTCCGTTAGGTCTTCCTAGGCCTCTTCGACGCGCACGGGATCATTCCAAACATCCCATCCTAGCCAAGCGTCAACCCCGCACGTTCGAGTCTCGAGTCACACTCTGTCCGCACTTGGTTTTTACCCGCCCGTGTCATACACTGGATACATATACCATGCCGGCCATTTTCTCGAGTCAAGGCTCGGAACTCAAGATCCTCGCGCAAGCAAAGCGATGAAAGGTCATGCTAAAATCTTGACCCGATCTTGATTTCCGAAGCTACACCTGACGAGATGTTCCGTCCCGATATACATCCATGCTCGCATGACACCATGTCATCACGCCTTTGATACGTCGGCCATGAAAATATGACCCAGCCAACGCCTAATGTCACGGATCCCTTGCGCAAGCAAGGTAAAGAGAGGTCATGCCGAACTCTTGACCCGATCTTGACTTAGTGGCCGGCCCGGGTTCACTATCTCACGGCTAACGCATCAAAACGAACATGACAGCTCGGTCCTTAGGTTCAATTTTCTTTAGGCCGGTGGAAACCGCTTGCACTATAGGACCTCGCCCGGGCCGCCCACCTCGGGATGTCGAAATACAGTGCAAAACGAGGGGCTTATAGCCGCACGGATGGTCTCCATCGACCCAGATCTAGCATAGTTGCGAAAAAGAAGAGCAATCTTTTCCAACCTACCTAGGATTTCTCGAGAAAACATGTTTTAAGTAAATTAAAACAACAAAAAAGATCAATAAATAAAAAAGAAACGAAACCGCATGCCACGTGAGCTTTCCCCTTTTATCCAAAAGGCCATTCCCGTGTCTAAACCTTGCCCGTCACCCTCTGCAGCATGAACCGAGGTAGTGCCGTTAGAGAATACCTGGGAGCCGCCTTTATCAGATGCATCAAGGTCACAAGGTCCGATAGCCACTTCCAGCTTCAACGGTCCGCACCGTCCGCTTACTCCCGCATGTAACGGATCAACAATATAACAAAGTGAGGGAAACGAACCCGGCCACTAAGGAACCTCCGAGACATTGTTGGAAGGAGGTGCTTCATGAGCCTTCAGAAACTATCAAGAAAGCGCCAAGAAGCAACGCTGTGGCACAGAGCCCCTGGATGCAGTAAGACACTTCCTACGTCTTGAGTGAACCGTTGCGAGTGCCTGCCCCAATCCGAGTGGAGACCTTCGTTCTCCCATAGAAGAAAGGCAGAAGAAATACCCGCCTCCCTGGTTTCTCAAAGCTATCGGACCCGAGTCCCGCCTCACGCCAAGCTCACCATGAGATCCCGGCAACGCGTGGCGGCTCTGCGCTCAAAGCTCCCTCAGCGGTCACTCAAGCCGGCTCAGACATGCCACGCCTGTGTGGCCACGGTCGCTTCCAGGTTTCTCTGCATCAAGCTCAATACCAACAAGGCACATATACGTGCCTTCTGTGAATCCCAATGCCATCCTCGATGTCCCCGAGGATTCCAATCTCTTTCTCTGCCTCTATCACGAGCCTCGCAGCCCATGCTTAACCAAAATCCCCATGCTTACCCGGGCGGGCATCCCAAGCGAATATCCCGACATCTCAAGCCTGCCACCCGCTAGTCTTCCACTTGGGGTAAATGAAACATTTCCCCAATTCCCAAACACAACCCCTAGCGGACCTGGAAATCACGCCCCTAACTTCAGCTCTCCAGGGTATGGGTTGGTATACACTCAACTACCTCCCCAAGACTCCCGAATGGCGATCCCATCAGCCAATCCACCTCCATCTTCGGTTTCTATCCCCGAAAACGGCAACCCGTCTCAACTTTGCGCCGATCCCCACATGGCTTGGGCCGATCGAGCAAATGAAGGACATGCAAGCCAAGCTAGCCGAGTTCTCGGAAGGACTCCTCCGCCTGCGATCCAAGCAAAGTGGTCCCGCTCCTCCGAAATTTAGGATGCCGTAAATGGAAAAGTTTGACGGGACAGAATGCCCAAAAACTCACATCGACACCTATGTCTTGGGTATGAGAGCCAAAGGGGCAACCCCTCAACAAATGGCGGATCACTTCCAGCATTCTCTTAAGTCCACAGCACTAAGGTGGTTCCTCAACGTAAAGGCAAAAAACCGCTCCACGTGGGACCAAATCAGTGCGATCTTCCTAGAGAAGTACCGCGCCAACCTTGAGTGGGAGACAAACCACCACGATCTCAAGCCACCGAGCAAAAGGATAATGAACCAAGAGGGCGAGTTCTATAAAAGATGGGCTGGAAGCTTAGTGAGATAATGGATCCACTTTCCAAAGAAGAGCAGATGGACATCTTCCATTCTTGCCTCAAGCCATCCCTGAGGACCTTGATTAGCCATCACTTCTATCCGGATCTCCGTGGCCTGGTCAACGCCGGAACTAAGTTTGAGAAGACTCTGAGCCTTCAAAAGACAACAGCAACCCCTGCTTCATCCTACCGCTATCGGACAAACTCATCAACTTCCTTTGTCCGTCGAACAAAGGAAAAGAAGCAGCCGGAACGGTACACTACATCCAGAATGGAGCTCAAGTAAACCGCGATCAAGCAGCCCCAAGGAATAACAATCCCCCTCGCTTCCCACAGTTCCAGCATTTTGACAATCTCGAAATGCCCCTGGGCCAAGTATTTGAAGCTTTGGTGAAGCGAAATCTTCTCAAGCCTCTCGAGAATTTCCAACCAAAGACTCCCAAGCCCAACATGGATATGAGCAAGCACTGCGCCTTCCACAACTACCCCGGCCACACCATCGACAATTTAGCTTCGTGTTAAAGCAAAGTGGTCCAGGGGCTAATCGAAGAGGGAAAGTTGGAACGCCCTCGTGGCCCCAATACCATCGGAAATCCATTCCCCCGAAACGACAGGGTAAACACGATAGCCTTCGACGAAACTCCAAGCGAGGGCAGACCCCCTGCAATTTCTGAAACCGTCAACATGCTGTCTCGCTATGATTGGGAACGTGAAACCAGAGTCAAAAGGTCTCATGTCCGAGAATCTAGATAAGAACGCCCAAGGGCAACTGTCTCCCTACGATCTTTGCCCCGACCAAGGCACACCAATGGATGGATCGAACGCTCCCCAAAAGAGACTGAGTCAAATGGCAGCACGGGAAGCGGTCTAGCCTTCACATACGATGACTTGCCGATATGTGAGAATCGACATAACGAAGCCCTCCTTATCCTCATAAAAATAGAGATGTTCTTCCTCCCGAACGTCTTGATTGATAACGGCTCCGCAGTCAACATCATCGCTTTGAGCACACTGAAACGACTCCGTATCGACCGCTCCCTGATAAGGCCTTTACCCCAGGTAATCCGAGCCTATGACTCCACTGCACGACCAATCGTATCAATCTGAGGATCCAATTCGATGCACAACTGGAGTCGGTAGAGTTCCAAGTCATGGAAATCAAACCATCCTTCTCTTCCTTGCTGGGACGACCTTGGATACGTCAGATGAAAGCAGTATCATCTACTCTTCACCAATGCGTGAAATTCATCAATGCCAATGGAGTACTCGAGGTGATCCGCGGAAGCAGTACAATTGCAAGCGCTTGGCCGACAAGCTACGACCCAGAAGAAGGTCCCGACATGACCGAATACTCTTCTCCAAATGAGTCTCCAATCCCTGTCCCGCTACGAAGTGGATCCCTACATCCACGCTCTAAGCCGCGATGAGCTAGAAATCGAAGAGCTCATGGGTCAAGACGACAACTCTGACATATGCGACTGCGAAGAATGCTTAAGAGAGGATCAAGAGATGGACGCCCGAGATGGAGATTGACCGAAGCTCCGCCGGTAACCTCTTAATCTAGAGGTTTGTTTATATTTTGAGACCAACACTTGGCACTATCCAAGTCACTGGCAAACTATGCAACTCGGGACTCATTCTCCCTCATTATATTGGATTACTAATTCACATGAATGTGCCCACATTATTTATTCTCGAGAATCTCCTAGTTATATCTTCAGACTACCTTTGGGATCTCTGATTATTTTATGGTTCTCTCATATATAGCCGGGAATCTTAGGATATCATTGGCGATTATTTGAAGTTCGCTTCCCACATCGATCAAGATTGCGGCCCAAGCTCCTCTTACTCTCTTATAGCGGTCGCATTCTCTTTTTAGGCTTCAGCCTTCTACCACCAGGATTTAGGCTCTAGGCTACAAGCTCAAGGCTCCAGCCTCAAGCCTTCTACATCCAGCCTCCAGCTTCTAGGCTCTAGCTTCCAGCCTCCAGGCCTCAGCCTCGAAACTACCAGGCATCCCGACAATATTGCGAGCTTCGAGTGCCGTAAGTACCCCAATCCGGACCGCTCTCCATTCGAGCATACAAAAAACACCGAGGGTTCACTTCCCCACAATCACAAGGTCCCGTGGCTTCCCGAGGATTGAACGGACCAAGCCAAACCAAGGAAGGACCTTTCAGGCATTTAAAAACTTGAAGGACTTCAGCAGGAATAGCACAAAAGTCAAAAAAGCAGACAGATTAAAGAGTGAGCCGTGTGGACCTCTTTGCTGCATGGTTGGTCCGCACGGACCACCTTGTCAACATGTCACATGACACAAAAGTCAAGACGTCTGATTGATTAAAGTCAGAGCCCTGCGGACCAAATGACTGATTAATGTCTAGTCCCTGCAGACCGCTTTGTCCAGGCTCAGACCCTATAAATATTGGCCTCTAGCAACTTCATTTTCATCAACAATCATCACAAATATCATCCCCCTTTTATTCCCTTTCATTCCAAGCCATTTCGAGCCATTCTGGTCCATCTCGAGCCATCCCGGTTCATCCTGATCAACTCCCGACACAAAATAACCCCCATTCATCCTCAATCAACCCCCATTGATCCACACTCACTCATAAACTCCCAACAATGACTCAAAAGCGGCCAAAAGCCACGAGTTCAGCAAGTGTGAAATGAGAGTTAATTAGGGGAGGTTCTGCCCAAGTGAGAACATAATTTCTCTCCTCTTTAAACCACCAAAAATCAACCACATTCCCCCAAGGAAGATAGAAAGAAACCAACATTAGTGAGATCTCCTTTCGACCCCCAAATAACTGCTTTAATTTCTGAGTCATTAAATATTACTGTTTAAATGCATCGTTTATAATGTAGTCTTTACTTACTACATATAGACCCAAACCATCTAAATGATCCTAAAATATCTTCCATGCACAATGTGCACAAGAATGGAGGTCTGACGAGGATAGTGGTTTGTTCCTGTTCTGTGTATTATCCTTTCATTCAAATATATTTTATTTTTAAAACAAACACACACACACACACACAATTTTCAAAGAAGGGTTTAGAAAGACTCATGTATATGAGGCATTTCAGGTGAGCACAAAAATCTCTTCCCGAGGCGTAACCTGACCTCCAAACTCAAACATCTCATCACACAAAAAAAAACCTTTTTTAATGTTTTGGGCATAATCAAAACAACGTGACGACTCTCTCTTTTTAAGGAAATTCATCCGTCCAAATCCCTGAATCAAAGGCCATCCGCCTCCCCGGGCGACGCGGTCGGATCGGGTAATTTCGAGTCCCAACCATAAATATATACTCACGCGAGCCTCGACGAATATTATATTCATCGCTCGAACCATAAATAATCCATCGCTCAAAATAGGGGGCTGCGATGAGCCGTGACCTTTCGGATATACATTAATACACATTATTATACATCAAACATATGGCTTATACAGTTATACCAAATATAAAAGAGGGAACCCCCAAAAGGCTACATACACACTTTTTTCTCATATATATAACCCTCATAGTGGCCCAAAATTTGAGGCATCATAAGAATATAATTTTATTAATATTTGTGTTTACTTTATAAAAATATCATATACTATTCAAAGGAGTATAGTTTTGTATAAGTAATGTAGGCCTCGTTGTTTTTGTTTTTGCCTCATATTCAAATTTGGGTGGTGGGTGTATCAAATATGGGTAAAATCGGATCGTTTTGTTTTCTTTTCTTTTAGAGCTGAATACCTCTAAATTGCCACTTAATTTTAAGTGATAAAAATGTCACTGAATTTGGGAAGAGTGCCTACGATCCGTGCTATTGATAAAAATTTATCCATTATATTTACATAATATCCATGTTACCCTCATCTTATGTGTGAATTGGAAAGGGTTCGTCTCATTTATTCATTCTTTCTCTCTATGAATGTGGCCCTGAAGTTTTCCTCTTTATTTTCTTTTTATGAAAAAGGGGTCACCGTTCACCTCAGTTTGAAAACACCGATTTTATGAAAAAGAGACAGCCACGGTCGTCCCAGCTAGGCGGAGAAATTGGTTTCGATTTCTACGACTTGGAATTCCACCGACTCTTCTTGCTCGTCGAATTAGATGTCCAGAGTAATCACCCCCAAAACAGTGTGGGGGTGGAGTCGTATACTCAGATTACTCGGGATGAAGGTCTCATTCGGGAGCGGTCAACCCTTAGTTATCTCATTGTACATGCGGCGAGGACATTGACCGATGAACCATTGTCGACTAGAATGTCTGGTATGTAGAACCTTTCTATTTACGAGGATATGGAGAGTCTCGTTGTGTCTATTTTTGCACTCTGGCAAGTCTGCATATGTGAAGGTAAGACCGCTTCGCGCGCCTGCTTGCTTCAGTTTGCCTTGCCTCCGGGGAGTACTCGATCTAACCATTGGTGTGTCTCGATCGTGGCAGGGATCGCAGGGAGATGCTCATTCTTGGATCCTCCATTCTTGATTCTCTATTACGGGAGCCCTTGATTCTAGTTTCGTATTCCCAATCACAGCGGGATAGCATGTTGACAGACCAGGAGATTGTAGGGGGCCTATATGAGGTCTCACTGAATGCTATCATATTCACTTTGTCATTCCGGGGAAACGGATTTCGGATTGTGTTGGGACCGCGGGGACGTTCCAACTTTCCTGCCTCGATTAGCCCTTAGACCACTTGTTTCAGCACGAAGCAATTGTCGGTGGTATGGTCGGGGTAGTTGTGGAAGGCACAGCATTTGCTCATGTCCATGTTAGGATTGAGAGTCTTTAGCTGGAAATTTTTGAGAGGTTTGAGGATGTTCCGTTTTACCAATGCTTCGAACACTTGGCTTAGGGGCATCTCGAGGTTGTCAAAACACTGGAACTGCTGTTGGCGGGGAGGATTATTATTCCTTGGGGGCGCTTGATCGCGATTTACTTGAACTCCATTTTGGATATAGTGGACTGCTCCGGCGGCTTCCTTTCCTTAGTTTGGGACAGGTGTCGGATTTGATGGGGCTACCCGGTAGCGGTAGGAAGAAGCGAGGTAGGCTGCTTTGTCTTTTGTAGGCTCGGCGTCTTTTCGAACTTGGTCCCGGCATTGACCATGGCACGAAGGTCGGGATAGAAGTGATGGCTAATCGGTGCCCTCGAGAGATGGTTTGAGGCGGGAATGGAAAGACGTCCATTTGCTCTTCTTTGGAAAGCGAGATCCATTATCTCGCTTAGTTTCCAATTCCATATTTTGTAAAATTCTCCCACGGTCTCGTCATCCTTTGGCTCTCATACCTAGGACGTAGGTATCGATGTGAGTTTTTGGGCATTTGTGCCATCAAACTTCTCCATTTCCGGCATTCTGAACTTCGGAGGGAGAGGAACCACCTTGCTCGGATCTGTGGGCATGAGCGAGTCTCTCCGAGAGTTGGCCAATTTCCCTTGTATGCAAGGGCGTGATTGCCTGGACCTTGTTGGGTTATGTTTGGGAGCTGAGGGAATGTCTCATTAGCCCCAAGTGGCAGTCTGGGGAGTGGAAGATTTGAAACGTCTGGATATTCTCTTGGTATGTCCATCCTTGGCAGGCATTGGGACTTCAGGTTGTGGCTGTGGGGCTCATATAGAGGCAACGGATTGAATCCTGGGGGATATCGAGAGACATTGGGATAAGGGGGAGCAGGCCCATATGTGTACTGGCAATATTTAGTTTACGGAGTGGGGCCGGGAAACCGATTGGGCTGAGGTTGGCAGATCAGAGCTGCTTGACTGAGGCACGAGTGGAGCTTTTAGCGGGAGCTATTTTGCATTGCCAGATTTTTGTAGCTTTATGGAGGGGGGACCTGCTGATAGCTTTGGGCAGTCGGGGGAGCAGGCATGTCCTCATCTTCTATAAGGATTAAAGTCCCATCGGGTTGGGGAACCGCAACAGCTCCGTGAAGGCGCTTGGTGTCTATGATCCAGGCTTGCTGCTCTTCTTGGCCATTCTTAAGGGCTTCAAAGGCTTGCAGCACCTCCTCCATTGTTTGGAGATTTCTTAGAGGCGGAGTACCATTTCCCTCACTGTTATCTATCGATCCTGCCATGGGAGAGTAACGGACTATTCGGACCGCTGAACTGGAAGGGCTGTCGGACCTTGTGACTTCGATACTGAAAAGACGGCACCCGGGTACTCTCAACCACTCTCGGCTCGCTGGAGGGGATGAAAGGTAGGGTTTAGACTCAGGAAATCCTTTTTTGGATAAAAGGGGGGGAAAAGCTCATGTGACATGCAGTTTCCTCTTTTTTTTTTAATTTACTTAAAACATATTTTCTCAGAATTCTAAATGGGTTGAAAAAGATTGCTCTTCTTTTTCGCAACTATTCTAGATCCTGGGTCAGTGGAAACTTTCACTGTAGTTATAATCCCCTCGTTTTGCACCTGTATTTCGACCTCCCAGGGTGGACAGCCCCAGGCGAGGGTCCTATAGGGCAAGCGGTTTCCACCGGCCAAAAGAAAAAATGAACCTAAGGATCGAGCCTGTCATGTTCGTTTTAATGCGTCTGCCATGTGAATAAGTCGAGATCGAGTCAAGAGTTCGGCATGACCTCTCTTTACCTTGCTTGTGCAAGGGATCCATGACTTTAGGTTTTGGCTAGGTCATATTGTCATGGATGAAGGATTAAAGGCTTGATGACATGGTGTCATGTGGGCATGGACGTATATCCGGTACGGAGCATTTTCTGGGTGTAGCTTTAGAAATCAAGATCGGGTCAAGATTTTAGCATGACCTTTCATCGTCTTGCTTGCGCAAGTGATCTTGATTTCTGGGCTTTGACTCAGATAATGGCCGACATGGGATATGTATCTAGGCTTTATGACACGGACTGGGTAAAAAATCAACCAGTACGGACGAGTGTGGCGCAGAGTGCATGGTTGACACTGGCTAGGATGGGAAGTTTGGAATGATCCCGTGCATGCTCGAAAGGCATAGGAACACCAATCGAACTGCATCTGAGACCATCCCGGGTTTGGGGTTGTAGTGTGCAGTGTACAGGATAAGAGTGCGCGTAGTGTGCGGTCACTAAAATTCTTTTTCTGAGTAAAACTGAAAGTTTTTGCAGAATGAATTTTAAATGTATGTACACAGATGTATTATGATACTTTTTTTTTTTTGTATTTTTTGAATAAACAAAAAAGTAAAGCACATGCACACACACAAAAGTTAAAGAAAGGGTAAAAATGAAAGTTTGACCCTCATCATTGTTTGAAAAATCTTTTTTTTTTAAGTTTTTAAAACAAAACTTCCCCAGCAGAGTCGCTAACTGAAATTACCCGATCCGGCGCGCGGACGGCATCTCGCGTTGTCGAAGGGTGTGCTGCTTTTCGTAGAGTCACCACGCCGTTTTGATTATGCCCAAAACGTTGAGAAAATGCAGTTTTTGTTTGTTTTGTTGTGTGATGAGATTTTTGAGTTCGGAGGTCAGGTTTCGCCTCGGGAAGAGATATTTGAGCTCACCCGAGTCGCCTCGTATACACGAGTCTTTCGATACCCTTCTTTCTTTAAATATTGTTTGTGTGTGTGTGCTTTTAAATAAAATGCATTAATTAAATAATTGAAAAGGCAGTGCGGGAATAGTAACAAACCACTATCACCGTCAGACCTCCGTAGGATAATGGAAGGCCTTGTGGGATCGTTTGTACGGTTTGGGTCTGCGTGAGTAGTAAATATTGACTACATTGTAAGCAGTAAATATAAAGCATTAAAGTATTTAAAGACTGATATTAGAGCAGTATTTAAATATGCGGAAGGAGATTATACCAATATTGGTTTGTGTCTATCTTCTGTGGGAGAATGTGTTTGGTATGAGGATGAATAGGGTTTTTGGGACGTCAGGAGTCGATTAGGACGGACCGGGATCGACCGGAGTCGCTTCGGGAGGACTTCGAACGCCTCGGGAGGGCTTTAGAGCACCTCGAGAAGGCTCGGGAGGCCTCGGGAAGGACCAAAAGAGATCAGGATTGCCTCGGGATGGCTCGGGATACCTCGGGACGGATCGGGATTGCCTAGGGGAGGACCGGGTTCGACCGGAATCGCTTCAGGAGGACTTCGGAGCACCTCGGGAGGGCTTTGGAGCACCTGGGAAGGACCGAAAGAGGTCGGGACGGCTTAGAAGTGTGCCTGAAGTCTCGGGGGAGATAGGAGAAGGTTGAGGTGTGAATGAAATGGGAGGGGAGTCTTCTATTTATTGGCCTCAAAAAACTACAAAGTGGTTCGTACAGACCTTTGTGTCATTACCAGTTTTTTTGTGTTTCCTGGATTTCAGGGAATATTGTGGACTTTGTGGAGATTTTGTAATTATTTTGGCGTGTTGACATATGTGTCTATACGGACACTTCTTTCTTTGCAAAGTGGTCTGTACCTATTGTGCATGCTAGCCATTTTTTGTTATTCCTGCAAAGTCCTTGAGTTCCCATTTATCCCTGAAAGGTCCTCCCTTGGTTTGGCTGGTCATTTTAGACTTTTTGGACGTTACGGGTCTTTAGGATCACAAATGTGTGAGTCCTCGGTGTTTCCCATATGCTCGGAGGGAGAGCGGTCCGAATTGGGCTACTTACACCACTGAACGGAATAAAAGTAACGGGCCAGGCCCAACACGTGAAGCCTAATATTTCAATTATCACAAAGACACAGTTATTAAATGGGCCAATCTAATTGCTACAACTGCAACAACCCAACAACAAAGATCAGTCGACCAATCTGATTGTCTGGCTATCCTTAATCCCGACCTAGCTTCGTGCGACATACGATTATCTACTTATGCAACCTAGCCAATGCACGAATACAGGTCGACCTCGAATACCCAGGCGACCTCGGCCTATAAACACGTGCGTCTATCTACGAATCAATCTATAACCGTCTCCTACAATCACAGAGATAGTTACGCCTACATTATCTCCACAATTCAAGGGATTTATATCAATCCTAAGGCACCACTATATATACCAGACTACATCCCACGTAAAAAGGTAATGTCATCTTGGCTATTTTGAGATTATGTCATTTCCATACAGTCTATATTATAATATAACTCGACATCTTATCATCACGCCGGAGGGTCTTAGCCGGAGACCACCCCGGCAAGTCGTTTGTTCGTGATTTCAGATTCTAGTAGCTAGAGATCAACATATTGCTGGACTAAAGCTGATCTGGATCGTTTCCTGCGTTATCAAATTATATTTTGGTATAAGATTTTACTTAGTCTTATACTTGAAGTACAAAAGTCCGTTTTAATAAAATATCAGAGTTTTTTTATTTATTCTTTTAAAAACTAATAAAAAGGTGAAAAAATGACTCTTATACTTTTTGTATAAGACTTTATTTAGTCTTATTCTTAAACTATAATAGTCAGTTTCGAAAATAATAATAATTTTTTTATTTATTTTCTTAAAACTGAGAAATAAAATGAAAAAATGACTTTTATAGTTTAAGTATAAGATTTATTTTGTCGTATACTTAAAGTATAAAATTCAGTTTTAATAAAATATCAGATGTTTTTTTTAATTATTTTCTTAAAAATGAAAAAAAAAAAGTGAAAATTTGACTTTTATTAACAAGTCCTATACATAAGGTATAAGAGCGGACATGTATTTGGCCAAAAAAGAGAGTGAGGGTAATTTGATCTTTCTATAGGCAGAGAGTTTATTATGAATATTGAAACTCCGCTGGTCTTATATGGAATATTGATTTGGCTGAAGGGCCCTAGGTCAGAAGCCCATTGTTTTATTATGAGAAGTAATGTAAGTGAGAGAGACAATTGGTAAGGGTATATTGGTACTTTGTTTATTAGATTGTGATGAGCCCGAACCTTTCAGTCTGGGCTTAATATCGTTATATGAACCAACTTGGTTATATTCTTAAACCAGCCCTATTGGGAGCGATCCGGGTAGCGGGCTAAACTAGGCTCTCTGTGGGTCTTCTCCTCTTCTTCTCATTATGAACTCACGGTCTCCGGACTACTACGGAGCATATTAACCTACTCGGGAAGCTCACCTTTCCGCCATTACCGCATACATACCGTATTATACTGACATCTCTAGCATGCGTGTCCCCATCGCATTTAATGGAGACCTATACACCCATCACGCTCGTTATGGTGCTGAACCCAACTGTCACCTGCTCCTCTAACTTTCATCCTTTCAACGACATCCACTACAATAGCAGTTTCCTTTAACCATGCACTCCTACCATAGCCCGCCACGTGTCCTAAGTAAGACAAATATAGCCAACGGTCAAGATCTCTATGAACAGATCTCTCTCTACACTATAAATACTCCTCTTTGTCCCCTTGGGCAAGATATGTCACATTATCTAATCCTGAAAACACATACGCAAAGGCATTCGAAGCCTTATTCTCAAATCATAACTCCTCAGAGATCTCATTCTCACACCCGAGGGTCTGAGCCGAAATCAAATCTGGTTTAGTCTCTAACGGTGCTTTGTTTGTGTTGTGTTCTTAGGTTCGGATCATTCAAAGCCAGTTATCCTCAAGTGACCCCAAAATTTGTGGCCTCATCAATGGTTTCATTGCCAGGAAGTGTCTATGTTTTCTCGTGTAATCTTGTGTTTATTTTCGAAAGTCTTTAAAAATCAAGTTGTTTTTGTTTTTACAAAAGGATCTCCAAAAAGTTCAGGTACTCTCAAAGTTATTGAAAAACCATCATAACAAGTCCTTACTTCTCTCAATAGTTTTCAAAAATGTCTGGAAATCCTTTACATAATGTTGGTTTTCTCACTGCTCCTGCAGGAAATAGTGATAAGGTTTCTCCCTTAAATGTTAACCAAGTCCGACCAGTCACCACTACTTTTAATCGGGTAGGAGGTCGAACCACTAGTTAAGGCTCTCTCACCCATCATAGGGAGACTTAAGAGAGATATTAGATGCATCAAGAGCTAAAAAATCACCCCAAACACCAAACATTCCTCAAAATTCAGTCTGTCCCATTACTTCGACCTTAATACAAAAAAGAAATCAAGCTCTAGCCTAGAGAGCTAGACTAGTTGCTGAGGCCATAGTTATCAATGATGCTCAACTCGAGCTAGTGAACTTAGAGGACAACAGAGGGATCCCTAGGCGTGAAAAATCCCTTCTTTATATAGTGGTGTGAGACCCAAATCCGTGGTTGGTCAGGCTTGGTATACCAAGAGGCCTGAAATACCATTTATTAATCTTGAACAAGAAGATGAACAAGATGAGGAGGATGGGGAGGAGGTAGAGTCTACTCCTAACCTTGAAAAATATAAAGCAAAACCCAAAGAAAAGGTCGTGATTAGTCCTTATAATAAAAGCAAAACCGAGAGCATGGACCCTAAGTTTTTAAAATTAGTTCAACAACTGTGCGAAGCCAAAAATGGTAGTACGAAATGCACTCGTACCATGAATTCTTCCACTGATAGGATAACATAAGCTCTCATTCAAAATGGAAAACCTCCAACCTTGGAACCTTATGATGGCTCAACCAATGCAAAGAGCCATATACGAAAGTTTGAAGGTCAAATGGATTTATTCTCTGATAACGAGGTTGTAATGTTCAAATCTCTAGTTTCCACCTTCACGGGCAAAACACTCTCTTGGATGAAGGCCCACAAGCCTAAGTCCATTGACAGTTTTAAATAATTAATAAAATCTTTTCTTAACTCATTTGCGGGGATTGGGGAGCGAGCAAGACCAAAATCTGATTTTGTCCGGATAAAACAAGGAGTCGAAGAAACCACAAAATCTTACATCACTCATTCCAGAAGGTGACTGAGCAAATAGTAGACCTATCACATAGCGACATTAAGCTATGCTTTAAAGGAGGCTTAACCTTAAGTTATCTGAAAATGGACTTCGCCTCCAAAAGACTAGAATGTGTGGAGGAGATATATGAAAGGGAAATTGCCATTGCATCAACGGAGGAGTCGGGAGAAATTCAATTTGCCCGCAAGCTGGCAAAAGAAAGGATTGAACAATTAAAAGAACGTGGTCAAAGTTATGGCCAAAGCTATGGACATGGAAGAAACAGAAGCCGAAATACGAAGAAAATTAAGAAGATGGACGATGATAGTGTCTACACCCCCTTGATGGCTCCCTGCTATGCTATCCTTAAAGTCGTAGAAATTCCTCCTCCCGCTCCAATGTTAAGGAGGCCAAATGAAAGGTCCAAAAACAAATTTTGCAAATATCACAATAATCACGGCCACAACACCGAGGAATGTTTTCAACTAAAAAGGATCATCTAGCAGAAAGTTGACAATAGAGGGCTGACTAATTGGGCTAAAGGTACCAATAACAGAGGATGGACTTGAAGGGGTCCATAACAAAGAGAGGGAAATCAAGGGGAAATCGATGAGGATGAGTGAGGAACCTATGACATGAACTACATAGGAATGGAAGCACGCCAGTTGTCCCATCAAATCAAAACATTGGAAAAAATCTTTCTAGTCCCAGCCCTCACCCCGATGGAAGAGCAAGAAATTGGATTCAAAAGAAGTGATCTAGCCTCCAACCTCTTTCACTCCACCCAGTCTTTGAACATCAATATGAGGATTAACAGGGCTAATATAAGCAGGGTGCTAATCGAAACTGGCGTGGCCAGAGACATTCTCTACTATCATACTTTAGTAGGAATGAAAATGTCTAAGGCACATCTCACTCCCTAAGTCGGGATCCTAGAGGGTTTTACCAATCATACCATGAACATCAAGGGTACAATGGATTTCTAAGTAACAAAGGAGAAGCCACAACAGAAAGCGGCCTAGATCACCTTCATGGTATTAGATCTGCAATCTCAATATAATGTGATGGATGTGTTTTCACCCATCCAAAGGATATATCTTTAGACCTATTTTATGCTCAACCTTGGGTGTTTTTAATGTCTTTTGAATTGTTTATAAGTACAGGGAATGGAAGGAGAAAGTCCCGAAATATGATTAAAAAAGATACAAAAAGGAATGATCAAATATTGAGAGGCAAAGGAGGAAATATTAGAAATTTTTGAAGGAAAAAGTTGAATATGACCAGATCACTCACTACCATTGGATATTACTCGTCGATATCTTTCCAACCATATATTTCATGTCTCAATCGGAGTCCGTACGAAGAAGTTATGACCTCCGAAAGTTTGCCGAGAAATGTACAAGTCGACAGAGCACGAGGAGTGCACGCACCCGAGGGAGGGGAGCGCCCGCCCTCAAATTACATAAACTAGATTTCTTATTTGATGATTGGGTGTGGCCGCCCCCATTAAAGGGAATCGCTCGCCCCCACCCTCCGTGGCCCTTTTCTAGAATCCATTTCGGCTTTGGTTTTTGACACTCGTTTCCTAATTTTGACCCTCCTCTCTCACCTTAGTATATAAACAACACCTCTAGACATATTTTGATATCTCTTCTTATCTCTTATCGTATATTATAAATTAGGTTAGGGTTTTACAAGTTTGAAGACAAGATTCAAGGTTTTATTATTCTGATGTTAATGGCCCTTCAAGGCTTAATTATTGATTTGTGGATTGGGTATGTAACAATTTGATCTTTATGCTATTGATTTAATTCTTCCTATATCTTTCTCATTCTTGTTCTTCTCAACATTCTTCAAGTTCATTCTTAGGTTACAATTGTGTTTTAAAATACTTTTGGCCTTTGAATCTATTTGAGTATAAACCATTGCATTCACATGGATTGTTTATACAATTGACCTTTGTTGAGAAGATAAGATTCGATTGATGACATCACGGAAATCGATGAATCTAGGTTCATATGTTCTTGTGATTTAAATTGAATCTTTAATGTTTGTATCGACTTCACGAATGATATAAACGAGATAGATATAATAGAGTTTTAATGTTATAATTGACTTCACGGAAGATATTAACATCTTAACTCTATGTTTTTGTGAACAAACCCTTGAATGAGATTGAAATCCTTCTACATGATTTAAATATCATAAAGTGATGATTGTTACGATCCCTTGCTTCCTTGTTATCTTTTCATGTTCTTTATTTATAGTTTTTTAGGTTAATAATTGCTCAAACAATCAAAACCCCTTTTTGTTACTTTTACACTAATAAAATACACTTGTTCCACAATAGTCCCTGTGGATTCGACCCTTGCATTGTGCATTCTACTACATTGATAAACTAGTGCACTTGCTAGGTAATTTTAATAAGAGGGAGAATTCATCCATCAAGTTTTTGGCGCCGTTGTCGGGGACTTGTGTTGCGAACACGTTAATTTTTTTAGTGTAAACTTGGTCGGCGTTCTTTGATTCCTACCTTGGAACCATTGAACGACGATATTGATAAGTTAAGTCAGCGTTTGAAAGAGCTTGAATTAAAAGAGGGCAATCCCCTCGAAAGTGACCTAAATCCTTCTACCACCGGGGTAGAGGAGAAAAAAGCCGCGATGGCAATCCCACCGGCTCAAACTATGCAGGACTTATGTCGTCCTAAAGTCGATGCTTCTATTTCTTGTAGTGTATTAACGGAAGAAGCAAAGAAATTTGAAGTTAAGGTTCAATATTTTAATATTTTTCCTATTTATCAAGGCCTGTCGGCCGAAGACCCTTTGACTTTCTTGCGTGAGTACATAATGATAGTGTCTCACTTTCCGGGCAAAGTAGGTGTAACTGATGAGAAAAATAGACTAAAGTGTTTCCCCTATACTCTAAAAGGGGCGGCTATGACTTGGTTCATGATGTGGACACCTAGAAGTATTAGCACGTGGGATCAATTGCACGATGTATTCTTACAAAAATATCATCCCCATCCCACGTTGGCTAATATGAGGCAAAATATTATAGGATTAGCCCAAGATGTACGTGAACTTTTTCATGTGGTACCGTTTTAAAATGAAGTTAGTGCAATGTCCTCATCATAATTTTCCCTTGCCCCTGCTTTATCAAACTTTTAATGACGGCTTGAATCTTGTTAATCAAGCCATGGTAGATAATGCAGCAGGGGGGCACTCTAGAAGTCAAAACCCCCCAAGAGACTCATGTTTTGTTTAAAATGTTGGGTTCTAATTCCCAACATAAGAGTACGAGGGGTAAGGCTAGAGGAGTACATGAGTTAGAAGCTAATGATAATTTGGCGGTTGCGTTTTAAAATGAATTTATGGCGGCTAACGGTTCAACAGTACTTGGGGCCGTACTCTTTCTTATACAAGAAACTTCCCAAGGACTCCACCAACTTTCACTAACACTTGACACGTACAGGGAACGTTTCACCAAAAGCTCTCCCGGCTTGTGGCAGCCTGGGGCCATTTGTTTCATGTAAAATCTTTTCCTCGCGACGGTCAGTCCGTAATTCACTCTGATAACTAGCTCTTTACCCCGACCATAAATAATTTGGCACTTGGAGCAAGGGTCTACTGATGAGCCCGGATCTTTCATACAGGGCCTAATATCGTTACATACGAACCGACTCAGTTATATCCTTAAACCGGCCCGATTGAGAGCGATCCAGTGAGCGGGCTAAACTAGGCTCTCTACGGGTCTTCTCCTCCTCTGCTCATTATGAACCCACTCTCTCCGGACTCCCATAGTGCAAACAAATATACCCGGGGAAGCTCACCTTTTCGCCATTACAGCTGACATACCGTACTATACTGACATCTCTGGCAGGCCTGTCCCCATCACATTTAATGGAAACCTAGACGCCCATCACGAGCATTATGTCATCGAAACCAACTGTCACCTACTTCTCTAACTTTCACCCTTTCAACGAAATCCACTACAGTAGCAGTTTCCTTTGACCGTACACTCTTATCAGAGCCCGCCATGTGTGCTAAGTAAGACAAATATAGCCATCGGCTGAGATCTTTCAGAGCAGATCTCTCTCTACACTATAAATACTACTCTTTGTCCTCTTGGGCAATGTATGTCACATTATCTAACCCTAAACACACACACGCTAAGACATATAAAGCCTTATTCTCAATTAATAACTCCTCAGAGATCTCATTATCACACCCGAGGGAATAAGCCGGAATCAAATCCGACTTAATCTCTAACGGTGCTTTGTTTGTGTTGTCAATAGTTGTGTTGTTAGATTCGGATCATTAAAAGCTAGTTATCCTCAAGTGACCCCAAAAGGTTGTGGTGTCATCGGATTATAGTAATAATTGATTTTTAAACGTTCTCAAACATGTTAAAGCGATAGCTATTTTAGACAGGATAGAGTATATCTTAGAATAACAATGAACAATAATTATCACATAATTGTGCTATTTGACATGGTATCAGGAGTTACCTTGCATCTTTTCTTTACACTAGGATAGATTTTGATTATATCTTAGAATAACAATGAACAATAATTATCATACAAGTCAGCTGCATTTTATTTTTTATCTTAATCAGTATGTATGATTCACAAGATAGTGTTAATGATTCTAAGAAAAACAATGAAATTAGTAATTCATTCGTTAAAATTCATATACTCCCTCCGTCCCATTAGTATTAGCACAAACACTGTTTGCGCGGAAATTAAGGAATATGATATTTTAATAAAATGTTGTGAGTGTAAAAGAATGAGTGGAGAGAGAATGAGTGAAGGGTGTAATAAATTATAATGGTGTTGTGAGTATTAAAATAATGTAGGAGAGAGAATGAGTGGGGTTGGGTGAATATTTTATTAATATAAAGTTTCCTTTTTGGGAGTGTACGGATATTAGCGGGACGCCCAAAAAGGAAAGTGTGCTAATATTAGTGGGACGGAGGGAGTATATATATATATATATATATATATATATATATATATATATATATATATATATATATATATATATATATATATATATATATATATATATATAAGAGACTTCCTCTCTTATCACTTTGCAATATCTCGATGGCACCAGTCACCAACTACGTTGTCTAATCTTTGAATGCTCAAGTGGATGTACATTCTCAAGTGAAAACGTTTTAAGGAAAAAAGTTGCTTAAACAACTTGGAGGCATAGCAGATGGACACACAACAAAAATAAGAATTTGAATCGTAGAAATTTTTACTAAAATACAGGAAGATTTCAATCTCTAATATCATCCCTCCCCATAGAAGAACAAAATCTCTCGTCTAAAACTAAAACTCCGGTAACTTAAAACTGCCAATGAAAAAATCTTCCAAATAATCAAAATCCATTGCAGGAAGAGTTTAACAGATTTGCCTTCTAAATTAACCGTAACCAATAAAGCAAATTCAATTCTTGGTGTGACAAAATCACAAACAAAACGGCAATTTCACCACCAATTTAACGAGCTGTCTGTGGCTGGACGTGTTCCACGAGCTGACTAACTAGTTTGTAAGTCCGTCCAGAAAGTCCCTTAGTGTGGTCAATCAGTTGCTCATACCTGTTGGAAGAGATAGTGAGTAGTTTGTTTTGTCAAAGGGTTTTATTGTAATGCAAACTTTTTGTTAATCAACTTACACATTGGGATGGCTGGGCTCCATGACAACAGTTCCAGTCTTTGTATCAATTTTGGCATCAAGCTTTGATGTTCGGATTAGGTTCACAATCCATCTTTCAGCCTCCTCGTAATTCAGATTTAGTTTCTCCGCAAGAACCCTACCAGGAAAAAAAAATGCAGCATATGCTAATGCTAATAAAAACAATGTTGCAGCATATCTTTACACACCGATGTATCACCTTAATGTAATTAATGCTCAGAACTTTAACAAAGAGTACACTTTTGAAATTATTTAAGAAAACTCCGTAAAAGAATAGTTAAAAAATCTAAAACTCCAGTGATGATAGCTTTATTTGTTTTGAAAATTCAGAACGATCAGCAAAACTGCATATAAAATACCTTTAAAATTCGGTTTAATCATATCCATAAACATTCCTTGCTCTCATAGAACTCATTTGAAGTATATATTTTTACTTCTACGATACATGAACACACATCTCACTACACTCTACATATATATTCAGATTCACGGATGCTTAGAGTTCCACATGATAATAATGTAAAGAAAGTCTATTAGGGGTTCGTTACACTTTCTTTCAATTTTAGGAATTTATTTCAATACCTGATCTAACTCTTTAACTAAAAGTATCTCCAACTCTCTCTAGAATAGTGATTGATCTTAAGATATTAGAATAAATCCCTGACATTCCTTTTTGATTGATGTTTGATTAAATGTGTCTACACTCTTTCTAAAGTATTTTAAACCCCCTATCCATTCTAAGACTTCTTTTCATTTTGATGCTTCAGAATTAACTACCACCAGAGTAACATATACAGAGCACTGCCATCAACGACTAACACCCACCGTGAGTGAGTGTGTGTGTGTGTGTGATAGGTAATTAAGCAGCATTGCTTCATATTCCCATTACTAACAACTAATACTCATGTTGTCCCGAAAAAGTAGTAGTATTCTGACTTTTCATAGTCAACTTTATTCAAAATAACAATTTTATGTGTCTATTTTAAAGCATGGAACTAATGGTACATTTCACGTCATTTATAAAGACTCTACTTTTACTTTCTACAACTAAATAAAAATTTTAATACCAATCCAAAAAAGGTCTATTGACTTTGAAAAGTCATAATGCGACTCTTCCTTGGGGACAGAGGAGTACTACTCTGATATATGGGCAGGTGAACTTACTACACATTACATGATCGATATAGCAAGCGTATCTACCCCGAGTATTTATGTAAATGAAGGTTCATTAGTTACAAAGAAACAACACAATCTACAAACTATTGAAACCTGGATAGAGAAATACACACTTACTCCTTCTGTCCCTAAATGAATTTCAAAAGGAAAATTTTATAGCAATATATACATGTATATATATATACTCCCTCCATCCCACGTGAATGGTGACTTATTTCTTTTTTCGTCCATCTCATCTTAATAGAAACTGCCTAAAATGGCCAAGTTTTTATACTATTTCTCCCGCTCATTTTCTCTCCTACTTTACTTTTATACTCACAACACCAATCAACTTACTATTCCTCCCACTCATTCTCTCTCCTATTTTCCTTTCATACTCACAAACACCTCCTCCCACTAATTTTCTCTCCTATTTTTCCTCAAATTTGTGCCCAAATTTTTTGTCTCCATTCACGTGGGATGGAGGGAGTATATTTATTTATTTTTTTGAAAAATCTTTTAATGAATGTCCATTTTTTATCAAGTTACTTAATCCGTCTTCAATGTATATTTGCATTACCATTTAAGGTGTATAACATGGGTAGTTAAGAATATTGGCTACTAAAACGGTTTTAATGTCAACGTTTTCAATGACTTTCAAAGTAAAAAATGGACATCCATTTAGGGACAAAGAGAGTGTAAAAGAAGAAAACTTTGGGAATTCATTTTCCTGGCAAAATACTCAGAGAATCATGATGGTAAAGAGAGAGAGAGAGAGAGAGAGAGAGAGAGAGAGAGAGAGAGAGAGAGAGAGAGAGAGAGAAAGAGATGGTAAGGAATTTAGAAATTCATGGTAATGGCAACTTTAGAACAGAGGTACATACGCCATGTCGATGCGCTCATGAATTCTGAAGTAGGTCTCAAAGATAAAAAGACGGGCATTCTCAAGAAACTCAACCCTCAATGGTACAGTTGAGATGTTGCCTTCTTCAATAACCTTGCCAAGAAATGGGTCATTCAATATCACCTGGACAACAGTAATCATGTTTTAGAAAGAAGCAGCATGTTATAGATAAGAAACTAAATGCTTTAAATTAAACACTCAAGCCTGCAAATTAAAAACTAAATCCACTGGATCATATCTAGGAGCAGCATAACACACACATACACAACACTTGTAAGAGCCATAAATAGAACGTTTCTAGTAAACAAGCACCTTTTTAATCACACAGCTCAAAGATGAAAATATTTGTTATATGTGATATTGGGATAGCAATGGTATCGTGCTTCTTGGTTACCAATGTGGTGTCCCATTTTCAGAATGTTGTCTCAAAATAACAACTACAACAGCAACAACATACCCGAGTGCCGCAAAGGGTCCCACCTACGGTGGGGTAAGGGGGGTCGGATGTACGCAGTCTTGCCCCTGTATTAAAGCACAGAGAGGCTGTTTCCGGATGACCCATATTGAAAATTGCGTTGAAAATGTCGTCTCAAAATAGATGTGTTTTTTTCTATGAAGTTAATATATGCATCTTTGATTTCTATTATGTCTCATACAAATACTTGTATTGGTATAGTGTAACACATTTATGCGTATGCACACAACTAAAATATCCTTAACGACAACTTCCTTGATGTTTTTAGAAAACTAAAAGGTACTATCAGTTTCGGATGGATGGAGTAGAACCTAGGGTCCGCTCCCGAGTTTAAAAAAGGAGAGAAAGGAAGTGAAAAGGGAAGAAAGTTTTTTAAAAAAATATTTCCTATGATTGCTCCCAAATTTTTTTAGGAAGGAAATGGGAAGAAAAGAAAGGAAATTTTCTCAAATTTTCCCTCCTTCTAAATCCTCCCAAAAATAGGAGGCATTTGGAGGAAAGAAAGGAAAGAAGTGTAAAACAAATGTAATTTTCTATAATTTCCTCTCATTTCATCCCAAACTCGGGAGCATGAGGAGGGAAAGTTAAGTGTTTCCTTCCCTTCCTAATTCGGGAGCACGTCAGGAAGATATCGAATTCCCTCCCCTCCCCTCCCCTCCCCTCTCTTCCCCCCTCCCTTTCCTTTCTCTCCTTTGAAAACTCTGGAAGATCCAGAGAAGATAGTGACCAAGTGTGGGATTTAATGTTTAGCCATTGGCTTCCAGATATTACATTTACAGATTATCCGTTTTTCACATAAAGAAAAGAAGAAAATACAAGTTGCTTGCTAAAGATAAAGTTCCCATCTTCAATAGTTGACCTTGTTTGCTTTCAACAATTACATCCACCTCTTTCTTTCCCTAGTTACTAAGAAGTTAATCAGGTAAAATATGCATGCACACTAGCTTCTATAGAGCATAAACTTGTTATGATGAAGGCATCTGCTTATATAAAAAGATAAAAGTGTATTAAAAAAAAAATTATAAAATAAACCTGCAGTGTGGTATTCCTGATAATCCAGCATTGAGACATTATCCTTATCAGGACAAATCTAACCCTACATATTAAAGCTCGTTCATCCACTTTATAAATTCCACCTAGCCTCTAACATAGACAGCGGAAAATTGAAACTCTGATAGTCAGACATGACAATTAAGAATCTCAAACTTCTTTTATAAATCTTTTCTAAAACCTTATACATACTAGGAAGAATAAGAATATGCTGAGTATGCACATCATATGGAATCTTAATTTGGAGAAGTGTGGCCCCTAGTTCAATTCCAGATTGGAAGAATTGAATTACAAAAGAACTAATATATTGTCATAACATTTTCCAAAAAATTGTGCTGAATAGCGAGTGTATGCAGACTTTTTAGATGTGCATTTCATTTTTCCTGGAAAAGTTCAAGTCTTAGTACCAGGATAGCGTCTTCGATTGAGATTGTACTCTAGGTCTTGTTACTGCTCACCATAAAATAACATAACCAGCACGGTAACCCTTTGAGTCTAACCTAGAAAAGGTATGCCAATATGAATTCACATACAAAGAACATTATTGATTTTTGGCCAATGGTCAGCCAATATAGGTCCTATTTAATTCCAACCCTTGTTCACAGAAATAAGTTTACGCATTTAAGCAAGCATAATTTTTATGTAGTTTATAAGCAAATGTACACATGTAAATCACATTAGAGCTCATAAAGGGGCACACATATGACCATATCTAGAGAGAATAAGAGGCCACATAAACATCCATGCCCATAAGATACATTAAGCACAATATTAGAGAGCATAAAGCACATCCAAGTCAGGAACACTAATCTGTAACAAAAAAAGGATAACTTGTGCCCAATACAAAAAAGATTAGAATAATGCAGACACACAACTTTTTAACTTTGAGGCCAGATACTTACTTCCTCGCACTCTTTCATTTTCTTTTGGGCCCCATCAAAGTCATAGTTGACATAAACACATGCCAAGAACTCTGTGATAGGATCTTCAAATGAATGTTGCTCTTGCTGAACAACCTTTATGAAATCTTTGAATTGAGGTCTTCTCCTTTTGTTAACAATGAACGCAGTGGCAAGGTATCGTAAAAGATGGGGAGCATTAGTTTGAATGGCATTCAAGTACCTGAAAGAGATCGTTGCTATCGTTAAGCTGAGCTATTATATTAAGTGTGATAATTGCATACTAAGGAAGCAATGGCATCATATAAAATAACATTATCCAACAGGACAAGCAAACATTTATCTTGCTTTATGTCACAATGGCAGGTTGGAAGTAAGAGGGGAGGGAAAGGAACTAACAGAAAGTTTCAAGTCCAATAAAAATGAGGCTCAATAAGCTCAGAAGACATACTTATCCTGATTAAAGAGGTCGATGATTTGTGTTCTGCCGTTATCATGGTTGAAGAATATAAATAGACTCCAATGCATTAGCCATATTCTACCTTGAACTTGATTCAATGGGGAGGAAAAATTCTGCACCAAAAATTAGTATAAGTAGAATATCTAACAAAGAAATAAATCTGCTAGACACAAGCTATAGGCAGATATTGTGAAATACCTTGGAATCAATTATTTCCTTCAATCGGTTCAGTTCTTCAAGTGCGATGTCCCAATTTTGCATTAATATCTCAGCGGCTAGCTTTCCCCATAAGGCACTCAAACTTCTTTCGCTATTAGTGCACAATGCTCTGTACTGGTACAGATAATCAGCAGCACCAGAGTAATTTCCGCACTCAAATTGGAATTTGGCATACTGATATAATGCTTCTATCTGCTCTGGACCAATCTGATCGAAGAACATAAGCTTATAAGCATAGCAAACTCAGAAGCCTGGGAATTTCTGCAATAGATAACGTGAAATGATATATGTATAAATATGTGCATATATGTGTATATATGTATATATATATGTATATATATATACCCGTGTGTGTGTACTACGTTACCTCGACCCTTCAAAATAGGGTAAACACCCGGGTCAACATGACAAGACATGGGTGCCGACATGGGACACGGGTCAGATCCGGCATTACTGGGGTCGATACAACTCACCAAAGATCTGGCGGGGTGGAATCGTCCAGGCAAGGCAAGGCGACTCCAGGGGAGAGGCGTGAGAAGGCAACGCCTTCGTGAGTCGTAGTCGTAACTTGCGGCAGCTAAGATGTTGCATGAAGGAAAAAGGAAACCCTAACATGACCAAATAATGCAGTAATGCACGAAGGAGAAAAAGGAATCCTAAGTTATGAACTTTCAGCGACAGTTCATAAGGAACCTTATGTCACACCCTTGCGTTGTAAACTCTAAGTTTGGGGAGTACGAGAAACCGTAAGTTGCAATCGATAAGAACAAATGTGCAACAGGTTCATCCACCACCGACAACAGCAAACTGACTGGAAATTGGCTAGCTGTCAGAACATGTACTCCTCATGTCTGCCTCTATATTTCTCTACTCTTGCTTCTGTGTGTAAACTTTGTCTTCTTTTATATTGTGTTTCTTTTACTCTAATTCAATTTGAATCATGATTCGAGTCTGTTGACACTTACACTTCTTGTTTATTACCATGCATCCAATGGACAAGCACCACAAGGAAATAGATAAAGTGTACCATGAATGAAGGATCCCCATACCCGTATCCATAATTTGGATCCCTTTAGACATGTCTGCGTGTCCTAGAATTATAAAATTGCTCAACCCGATCTTTGGATCTGCATCACCCGATCCTTTTTGCCGAGTCCGAGTAACATATTGTGTGTGTATCATAATATTGATAGTGCCATGCTTTAAAATTAAGATCTGTGTAGTTTTTCATTAGTAAATATCAGCTTACAAAGCAAGCACTTAATACAAATAAGCCAGTAATAGCTTATTTGTACGGGCTTAAGTCCAAGATAAGTGCAGTAACTCCCATACTAACAACTAAGAAGAAAATACAGCAAAAAATTCAACTTCTCGAACATACTAGAAACAAGATTCTTCCGTCCAGAAGGCTGATGCTTTGATCTTACAAAACATGAATTTGGAATATGAACAAATAGGTATTCTTTTCGAAAATGTGAAACATTCGTGCTTTATGGCATTTCGGCTGTATAAGATAAAATCCAAACCCGCAAAGGACTGTTCATGGAACTACTATTGAGATTCTTCAGACCATCTTTGCTAGTCTTTTCTGCTCCCACTGAACTATTCAGTTTCCAACAGTCATATCCATTGTTGCTTGCATTCCGCTTAAGCTATTGGAATTTAAAGAGAGTAGTACTTCTGCAAACCAGGAAGCGTATTACGAAAATCCAACACTTAAGAGAGGTTTTTTTTTTTTCACTACTCATATCTTTGATCTTTTTTGTTTACATATAACCCCTAATTGTGTGAACAACTGAACATAAATGAGTAATCACATTGGATCTATACGAGTGGTTCAAACCATAGAATCCTTCTAGGGCACCCAACAACCAATCAAATCCACAAATGTTTGATGGCACATAACCATTACAACCCAGCAACCATCATCAAATAAATCCCTCCATTGTAACTTAAAGGCCATGAAGGCGAAGATATGTGGATAGTACTCAAGGTAATACTCCTATTTCAGCCAATTGGAGTATCAATGATTAAAGCTTTTAACCAGTACTTTCATATAAGATCAAATCAATCACGGAGCTAAGAAGCTAATATATAATCTTTATCGCTACAAGAAGTTCATCAATCAACCACGTTATATGCAATTCCAATATAAGCAGACAAGAGGCATCACCACAATGATAATAGGCAATCAAAACTTACTAGTTCTGAGTGCTTTAGAAGAAACTTAAGGCACGTTAATTCAGCTTTTCTTTCTAAGAACTCACGAAAGTGATGGACAAGTTCTAATAAATACTAAATTGCAACTGATTATGAATGATATTCCAAAGAAAGAAAATACAATTGATAGAAATTTGCACAAAGGGAAAACATGGAAATAACTAATAACGGTACAAGCACAAGCCTAATAATCAGTGACATTGCTACATTAGTATGAATACAATTTGATCATATGATTTAACTTCCTATCCATGAATAATGTAATCTTAGCATTTCAATTTTACTATCTCAGTTACAAATTTTAGATGAAGCAGAGGAGACACAAAGATTGCTCACCAGATTGAAACAATCAGAATACCAAGATATAGTCAGTTGCAACAACAGGAGATACAGTATAAACAATATGCCTTTATGAAATAAATTTGAACGAAAGAAAAACTACATCTAAAATGATTGCTACACCCGGAAAGATCGGTAGCTGAATAGTTTTTTTATAAAAAAAAAAAATTCATTAAGATTAAGAGAAGAGGGGATAAGATATCCAACATCTGAGATAGAAAAAATGACAGATGAAATATTATAATATAAGTTATCTGAAATTCAATAAACGCAGATTTTTTTGCACTCCACATCTCACTTTATATGATTCACATGTTTTTTCCAACGACAGAACACCTCAGATTCATCTAATTGTCTGATCATGCAGCCACTAAACTCACAACTTTGTTGGTGAAGGTGTTAAGATCTATGCCCCCATACCATGCCAATTTTAAGCATTTAGGATAGTAAAGGTGTTTTTACACACCTGGTAACGTTCATGGAGCATCTGAAGATTATACTGCTTATCAGCCCTCAACTCATTAACCGCATTTGGATTCTGCAAAAATGTGATTAATGGAGCCGCCCCTTCCTCTAATGACTTCAATCTGGCTACCACCTCCACTCTCCTCTCCACCATATCTGATAAAAAAGCTCATATCGTCAAAACCATCAAAAACATATGATATCACACATATATTATCAAACCCCAAATATCTACTTTACACAAAAACATAGAAACTCACAGTACACTGCTTGACTCTAATCATTTAAATTCATCAACAACAACAACAACAAAGCCTTAGTCCCAAAATAATTTGGGGTCGGCTAACATGAATCCTCATATGTCATCGTGTAAAAAGGAATCATTTAAATTCATCAGCTTAAAAATATTTATTTTCAGATCAATGTATAAACAAAATATAGAACCCATTTACACATAGATATACCCAAAACACAACTAGAACACACATACAAACAAACCCACGAAGCAATAAATTCACTTGACTGAAAAAATAGAAACGGCATAGAATGTACATAGATAAACTAAAAGAGAGGATTAGCACACAAAAGACCCAAAATCTTTAAACACTAAATTTTTGAATTTATTTACAAAAACATACAAATTATCAAATTTATCAAAATCCAACAATCCAATTTTCGCATTATCAAAGAACTGACCACTACAATAATATTATATTTTTTGTGTCCATGTGTGTGGGTGTGAGTGTGGGTGTGGGTGCCAGGCACATGGTTCTACATACATAAAAAGGAAGAGAAAATCAATTGGGTTACCTTGGGGAACATCTTCGGTGTGGTAAAGGGATTTATGAATGTCCATGGCATAATCAACCATATTGGTGTTATTGAGGAGCTCGATTTTGGCCTTGAGGATTAGGTCATTAGGGTAAAGCTCGCGTTCCTGTAGAAACTCCAACAATGGAAAAACAAGGTGGCGGTCGAGGTGCGGAGCGATTCTCGGAGTGAGATCGTAGTTCGCCATGGCCGACGAGGATAGAGGGAGAGGACGAGTGACAAAAACTGGTAACAGATTAGTTTTATGGTTTTTTAGGGTTTTCTTTTGGAATTAATTCCCCAAGGCTCCTTCAACCAGATCAGTTTTCTTACTCGTGCTGCTCTGCCCGGTTTCTGAAGTCCAGTTTTAAAGCAATTAAAATCTAATTTTTTTAATACATCTTTAATTTCTTATTGACTCTAATTCTAGTACAACATATGAGCTATACAATGAAATTTTAACTTGTTTAAAATGATATGAGGAAGGTTATTAAATATTATCTTGAAAATGAATAAAAGGCATTATCAAAACTTCACCAAAGTTAATCAAAACTTGGTAAATCAATCCTGAACCTTCTTTTATGAATGGTACTAAATGTGGTATGTGAATATGTATGGCTTGCTTGTGATTCATTATGCTTATACTTGGTTGCATATTCATTTCATGGTGTTGTGGTTTAATAGTGTTTGAAATGCAAGTTGCACTATTGTGATGGTTTTAACATGAGTAATATTACCATGTTGTGTATTGATATCCCTATGGTGGAATTATTTTCAAGTAACTGTTTATGTGCTTGAATGTTTATATCAGCTGATGTTTAGGGGTATAATGGAATTCAATCAATTATGGAAAATGTTCTATAAGGTGATCGAATTACATTATACATGTGACTATCCCCTTCTGTGGCCACAGTTGGGGTGATAGCTTCTGTATTGATCCAAAAGCCTTTACTGATAGCGAGTAATCTTATGTGGTTCTCTGAAAAATGAGTCTTATAAGATGTGAATATGCCTAAGCAGTTCACAAAAGAGAGGAGTTTTACTCCCACGTTGTACGACATATTATTCAAACGGGAAAGGTAAACTGAGGTAATGTAATGTGTTTACCGCTTTAACAAAGTGTTGTGAGCAATCATGTTATGTGTTGCATCTTATATGGCATCTTGTTGCATCATAATAGCTTATTGAGATTTATTCTCACCCCTTCTCCCTTTACTGTTTTAGATCGCGCTGAGACGGGTGGACCAAACCAGTAAGGCCGGGAAGGAGTTTGGACAACTTTATTTTGGGATTGTCAGGGTATGTTTAGAGTTGGTTGGTTGGGAGTAGTATATGGATATTACTCTTTTGGGTGAAAAACTTGTATATTGATAACTTTTGTAAACTTTACGTTTGTGTTTATTTTGTAACTAAAACAGGTTGTTGTCTTTTCAAAGTTTGTTTTATAACTTGCCTCCAAGTGGAGATGTATATAGTTGATTTTATGTTGGTTTATGAAAGTTGACTTTGTATATTTAAAAGTGAAACAAAAGTTTTTAAATTTAGGTGATTTTTCTAGTAAGGGGACCCTCCCGCTCGGGGCACGAGCTAAGGTTTCGAGTTGGGGTCCCCACAGTTGGTATCAGAGCTCGGTTTAGAAGTCAAGGGTAGATGTCTAGATTAAGGGGGAGTGTGTGATAACAGACGACGAGTGTTTGATGCAAGGGGTTTGAAAATGGCGGGAAATGATGATTATCAACAAAGGGATCAAGAAAATGTTGGTAATGTCGGGGCAGGTGGAAATCAAAATGAGGAAATGATGAACCTGTTCAGAGTCTTCTTACAGATTATGGCAACTCAGGGGCCAGCTCCGAATCAAACCGAGGGTCGTCAAGGCCATGGATTAGAGAAATTTGTGAAGATGAATCCACCGAGTTTCAATGGAGATCCGGATCCTTTAAAAGCGGAAAGATGGCTAGAGGCAATGAACAAGATATTTGTGGCTATGAAAAGTCCCGATGAAGAGAAGGTTAGATGTACCGTTTTTAAGCTTGAAGGCCCAGCGGCACATTGGTGACAGATTTTGAAGGAAAGTTGGGAGCAGGATCGGATGCCCCAGACTTGGGAGAATTTCACCCGGAAGTTCAAAGAACATTTTATTCCAATGGTTACTCGTGACAAAAGGAAGTGGAGTTCTTACGTCTAGAGCAAGGAACTATGACGGTGGCTCAATATTCAGCCAAGTTTATGGAGTTGGCTCGTTATTGCCCTCACTTGGTACCGGAGGAGGAGAGAAGAGTTTATCGGTTCGTGAAAGATTTAGGCTTGAATTCAGGAAGCAACTGTTGACGCATGACTTCATAGATTATCAGGCTGCGGTGAATAGGGCGTATATGATTGAGAATGACATTGAGGAGCACCGTGGGAGATCGGAAAGTGGTAGTGGAAGCAAGCCAAAGTATCAAGGACAAGGCTCCGGGCAGAACAGAGGACAACCAAGGTCTTCAGCTCCAGGGAATGTTCGAGGGGGAAATGTTATAGCTTCTGCGACACGTCCAGTATCAAGTCAGTTTGGTATTATTTGTAACTTTTGTAAGAAAGTGGGGCATTCCGAAGATAGACGTTGGAGCAAGCAAGGCAAGTGCATTGAGTGCGGGGCAGTGGGACACTTTAGGAGAAATTGTCTAAGGTTGCAGCGGGGACAAGCTTCGGGTAGTGGACAGCAAGGTGGCCAACCGAGGGGTAGTACAAAGAGAGATAATGAGGGGAAACCGAAGGAGAAGGTCCAAGGTCGAGTCTTTGCTTTGGGTCGTGGAGAGGTAGATCCCACAGCAGTCATTAGAGGTATATTACCTGTCTCAGGAGTTAAGGCTCGTATTCTTATAGATCCCGGTTCATCTCATTCTTTTGTGGCATCGCATTTTGCTTTTACTTTGCATAAATTGCCTAAGATTTTGCCTTATGTGTTGGAGGTTTCTACTCCTATGGGAGAGTGCCTTGAATCTTTTTTGGTTTACCATGGTTGTGACGTGGTTATATGTTGGCATGTATTTCCAGTTGATTTGGTAGAGTTACCAATTCGTGATTTTGATGTTATACTTAGTATGTATTGGTTGAGTAGTCAGCCATGCATCGGGTAGCACCATCGTAAGAAGCGAGTCTCCTTTTCTATGCCTGATTTTCCTATGTTTGTGTTTGATGTGGATAAATCCTTATTTGGTATTCATGTCATATCTGCATTAAAGGCTAGAAAGTTATTGTCTAAAGGGTGTGAAGGTTACTTGGCTTATGTTCTAGACTCGAGTAAGAAGTCACCCAAGTTATCGCATATTCCGGTTGTGAATGAGTTTGTAGATGTGTTTTCAACGGAGTATTCCATGCCTCCGGATAGGGAAGTGGAATTTTGTATTGACTTAGTGCCAGGTACTTCACCAATATCAAAATCACCTTATAGAATGGCATCGACTGAGTTGAAGGAGTTGAAAATTCAGTTGCAAGAGTTCTTGGATAGAGGCTTCATCCATCCGAGTGTTTCACCATGGGGAACACCGCTCTTGTTTGTAAGAAAGAAAGATGGCACGTTGCGATTATGTATAGATTATAGATTGTTGAATCAAGATACTATCAAGAACAAGTATCCTCTTCCGCATATTGATGATTTGTTCGATCAGCTTCAAGGTTCCGTGATCTATTCCAAGCTTGACTTGCGTAGTGGATACCATCACTTGAAGATCAGACCGGATGATATCTCCAAGACAACTTTCAGGACAAGGTATGGCCATTATGAATTCGTTGTTATGCCTTTTGGGTTGACAAATGCACCGGCGGTGTTTATGGATATGATGAATAGAATTTTCAAGCCTTATCTTGATAGCATTGTGGTAGTCTTTATTGATGACATCCTTGTGTATTCAAAGTCCGGGGAAGATCATGAGAAGCATTTGTGAATTGTGTTATCTATTCTTTGGGAGAAGCAATTGTTTGCGAAGTTTAGTAAGTGTGAATTTTCGCTCGAGAAGATTTCATTTTTGGGTCACGTGGTTTCAAGTTCGGGTATTACCGTGGATCCTTCGAAGATTGAGGCCGTGGTCAATTGGAAATAGCCTTCAATAGTGACCAAAGTCTGTAGTTTTCTGGGGTTGGCGAGGTACTACCGAAGATTTATCAAAGGATTTTTTAAGATTGCAACTCCGTTGACTAAGTTGACTCGAAAGGATGTATCATTCGTATGGGATGCTAAGTGTGAAGCTATTTTGCCGTGTTGAAGAAGAGATTGACTTCAGCTCCGGTTCTTACCCTACCTGATGGATGCAAGAACTTCATGATCTTAAGTGACGCCTCAAAGGAAGCTGTAGGTTGTGTTCTTATGCAGAATGGGAAAGTGATTGCGTATGCTTCGAGGAAGTTAACTCCGGCGGAGCAAAATTATCCTACTCACGACATGGAGTTGGCTGCGATTATTTTTGTGTTGTATAAGTGGAAGCATTATCTATATGGGGCTAAATTTTAGATTTTAACCGATCATAAGAGTTTGAAATATTTGTTTACCCAGAAAGAGTTGAATGATAGACAGAGGCGATGGTTGGAATTGTTGAAAGACTATGATTACATTATGTCATACCATCCGGGAAAGGCTAATGTGGTTGCGGATGCGATTAGCCGAAAGGCTTATTTGTTAACATTGATGTCCCGTGAGTCGCGAGGTGAGATGATATTTGCGATTGTCTGAGCAATACCTACCTTGTACGGAGACCTTATGGAAGCTCAACAAAATGATACAGAATTGAAGAAGATTATGGGACAGTTACAAGATGGAAGAGCCGGGGAATTTGTATTGAATAAGGATGGGATTTTAACTTTCAAGGGCAGAATTTGTGTACCTTCTTCACCGGAGATCAAAAGACAAGTTTTAGAGGAAGGCCATAAATCTAGATTTGCTATTCACCCGGGAAGCACGAAGATGTATCAAGACTTGAAGAGGGGTTATTGGTGGAATGGAATGAAGAGGGAAATTGCGGAGTTTGTATCAAAGTGTTTGACTTGCCAACAGATCAAAGTCGAGCATCAAAGACATGCAGGGCTACTTCAACCGTTAGACATTCCAAAATGGAAATGGGAAGGTATTTCGATGGATTTTGTGATGGGACTACCTCCGACAACGAAGAAGATGGATGCCATTTGGGTAATAGTGGATAGATTGACAAAGTCGGCTCATTTTTTACCTGTATCAATGAAGTATTCAATGGAGAGGTTAGCACAATTGTATATGCGAGAGATTGTTCGACTTCATGGAGTACCAGTCAATATTGTATCAGATAGGGATTCGAGATTCACATCGCGATTTTGGAAGGCTTTGCACGAGGCTTTGGGTTCCAAGTTGAGTTTCAGTACGGCGTTTCATCCTCAGATAGATAGGCAGACAAAGAGAACTATCCAGATTCTTGAGGATATGTTACGTGCGTGTGTGATGGATTTCCACTCATCTTGGGAAGATCATTTGCTTTTGGTTGAGTTTGCGTATAATAACAGTTATCAGTCCAGCATTGAGATGGCACCGTATGAAGCATTGTATGGGAGGAAATGTCGATCTCCAATTTGTTGGGATAGGGTTAGTGAAGCAAGACTTTGGGGTCCAGATTTGGTTCGGGATTCAACGGAAAAGATCAAGGTGATTCGAGACAGATTGAAGACGGCTCAAAGTCGACAGAAAAGCTACGCCGACAATAGAAGAAGAGATTTGTCATTTCAAGTAGGTGATTTTGTGTTTTTAAAAATTTCTCTGAGGACGGGAATTAAGAGGTTTGGTAACAAGGGTAAATTGGCGCCAAGGTTCGTTGGTCCATTTGAAGTTCTAGAGAAGGTTGGTAATTTGGCTTATAGATTGGCTCTACCTCCATCTCTTTCGTCTCTTCATGATGTGTTCCATGTATCTATATTGAGGAAATATTGCTATGATCCTTCGCATGTGTTGAGTTCTCCACCCGAGGATATTCAGGCTGATATGACCTATGTGGAAGAACCATTGAGAGTTTTGGAGTCACAAGTCCGGGAATTGAGAACCAAGAGCATTCCAGTCGTGAAAATCTTGTGGAAGAATCATACCATTGAGGAAGCTATTTGGGAGTTGGAATCTGAGATGCGTGAGAAGTATCCTTGGTTATTTGAGCATTCAAGTAAGTAAATTTAAAATTCGGGGCGAATTTTCTTTAAGGGGGAGTGAGTGTCACGACCCTAAACCTAGGCACTATTTTGGTCACGTGTTGTGCACGTGTGTGGGGCGTGCGTTGCATTTCATTCCATGAGTTATATTATATTTGAAATGTTTATGTGTTAGTTTGATATTTTAATAACCTATTTGATATTTTAAGTATGTTAATCAATTAACTTTAATTATTTAATGTCTAATTAAAACAAATAGGAAATGTTGTAGTGAATTTATAATATTGGAAATTTTAAATAAAAGCTTATAAAGTGTTGAGGTGCTTAAGTGTAACAAGTAAAGCTTAAGGTAGTTAGTTGGATCAACTAAGGCTTGGAGGAGCTTAAGAGTAGTTTTCTTTAATGTGTATCTTTGAATTTGATAAGAAGCTTTATTTCTTAAAAATCATCAGCCAAGTTCATCTTTGTTTCTAAGAAAGAGCCATACTTAGGGTTACCTTCATAAATTCCTTATAAATCCGTCTCTTGTCCGTTTCTCGATCCGTCAGTGTCTAAATGTTGAGAAAGCCGAGAGGATCACGTCATCCGATTGAAGTTTTTCTTATTTTTGATTTATTTGAGGTAAGTTATTATGCTTTCCTTCAATTATTGTTCATTCCATTTTTAAATTAGATATGGTTGTTGAATAAATGTTGCATGTCAATTTTGGGCATTTTATTTGGTTTTGGAATGAATGGAAAATAGGTTTTGGATGAATATAATGAATTGTTAGTATAGTGGTTTGGTTTAAAGTTGCCATGGTTGATGTATAAATTGTGGCATGGCATTTGGAACATTTTTCTTGGGTTGAAATGGTTTAGGGATGAGTTGCATAAGGAGTGTAGGGTGGAACTAGCTTAAGGGAAGGATTGGAGTATAAATTGTTGAATGGTATTTTGGGAACCTTGTTAGTTGAGGTTAGAAGGGTTGGAAATGTTCTTGTTGAGTGTTAAACTGAAGTTGGATATAGCAGTGTTAGTTGAGGTAAAAAGGGTATGAGTAAAATTGTAATTGTCTATGGCTTAGCAAAGTGAGACGAAACTCACAAAGTAAGACGAAACTCACAAGTGTTGTCCTTAGTGTTGGCAACACTAACAACAACACACATCAATTCGAAAACAACAAATAAATAGAAATAAATATAATTTGCAGCGGAAGTAAATAACAATACACAAGAAATATATTTTTATCAAGTTATATAAATATATAACTTGATGGGTGCCAGGAGGGCAAGACCTTTCTATATATATTATGAATTCAATACAAGGTCAAAGAAGTCCCCTTAATGATAAATACTCATTAACTCAAGGAACAATAAATAAAGAACTCTCTCTGAATACTAACACTCAAAACCTCACGAAAATACAAAAATATATGTGAAACTCTCGAGTGTTGGATCAAGTGTTGCCAACACTGAATGGTGACACTTGAAGAACATAATTATTTCTTGTACAGATTTGTGTCTTCTGAATTGGATGATCTCAAATGTAGATCAACTGCACTATATATAGGCCTCCAAAACTTGGAGCCTACTCAAAATGATCAGCTAACAGCCTTGAAGTTGATTCCTCCCTTTTAGCTCTTCTCGCCTCATTTGTAGAAGACTTGGTCTTCATGGATTCTCTTGCTTGTACATTTCTGTTGTAGATACCTTGTACTCTATCCTAATCTCCTCCTGAATAGCTAAAAAATAGCTCTTTTACTTGGTCACTAATTAAACATATAAATAATGTGTTTATATGTAATTTTCTCATCTCCTTCGTGAATCACGCCTGGGCACTTTCTGTTGACCTATTCAAGCTCACAAACAGCAGACTAACAACTGATATTTAAACATTAATTTACACATTATTATTTGTGAAAAATACAGTAACTATTCTGGTGTTGCAAAATCCAAATGGCAACACCAGTGGCATCACTGGTTTGGCAACACTGGGAATGACACTCATGGCAACACATGTTCTAACATTTACAATCTCCCCCTTAGTTACTGATTTCTTCACAAAATACAACGTGATGTTCTTTACAAAACAGTTAGTCATACTTAACAAAAAAAAAAAAAACAGAAAATGCCACATCCTTATTAGTGACAACATAAACCTTTAGGCAATGTTAAAATATTTTCCAACCAAAGTATCACACTCACACGAGTGGCAATATCAACCTTCAGGCAAACATAGTCACATAATTTCGAATATATCTCCCCCTTAATCACGAAATTAATAACAAATCAAAATAATTATTAATATCTCCAAACAACCACCCAAAAGTTTAGCAAACCAACCAACTAAGTTTGAAGAAAATTCCATCCGAAACAAAGAAAAAAAATAGAATTAAAATTGTTTAAACATCACAAACCAAATTAAAACAAATAAAATTGTTTTTGAAACCAACCACCAAATCAAACAACCTTTCAACCTTCTGCATTGCCATCTCCATCTTTACCTCCCTCAGCTTCATTCGTGCCACTAGGTCCAGCTCCATCACGATCATGCCTTGGCCTTAATTGATCTCTGCCTATTTTGGAAGAAATCAATTCCACCATGTTCATCATGTATGTCCGCATACCCAACCACCCCTACATAACTGAGTCGATGTGCTTCACCTGCCTATTGAAAAAAATCAGTACCATAGCAGCATCTATCATAACTAGAGCAGTGTTGGATGGAGTGTTGCCAATCTCAGGGGCAACACTTGGGGCGACACTGGTAGCAGGGGCAACCGTTGGAGGAGCTGTTGTAACCAAAACCCAGGGCAAATCTCTGTGCCTATCTCCTTCAGTAAAATGTCTACTAATCTTATAGAAAACAGGCTTCTCAGAGATGTTGTCCGCATTCCATGGTTCGGATTTTTGGAATAGAAGGACATTATATATGAAGGAAGGGAAAATATAGAAGGAGGTTTTCTTCTTTTTGGCCCAAGCAGCAAGGTAAGAAAATACCAATTTCCCAAAATTAATTCTCTATTTGTTACCCAATTTATATAACAAAGTTGCTTGCTAAAAAGTAACTGTGTTCTCATTTGCAGTTGGTAACCAATTTGTGATGCAAATTTTATGAAGAACACTAAACAGAGATGAAAGATGGGTTGCTTTGAAATGATCACTCTACACAGAAATTCTCCCTCCAGTCAGAAAGCTAGCTAGGATATTAGGTTCGACATCCAAACACTCATCTTCGATACTAGGGAGGCCAAAAGATTTGTTGATGATAGAGGGATTAAAATCATAAATTTTACCCCTAACAAAGATCTTTCCATAATGAGGAGTGTTTCTATCATCTATGTCCTCCCTTAGATGAGCAAAAAAGTTCCTAACCACACTTTCGACATAGACTGAAACCCTAGTAACAGTAGGTAAAAAATCTCTATCCTCCAGAAATTGGTACACCCCTAGACTTCTGAACTGAATCACATTGATGTTCCTTTCATTCAAAATCCTCTTATCCGAGTCTTGAACCCACTTAGCTAAGTTGGATTCACAATAAAACTCATCGGATAGGACTGGACGTTCATAGTAACCAAAAGATTCATAATCTGATTTGGACTCTTGAGAGAGAGTAGGGGTTTGGACTCTTGAGAGAGAGTAGGGGTTGTTACCTCAGGCCAGGAGATGGGAGAATAAGATGAAGAGCTTGACTGTGGTTTGGACTTGGCTGCTGGTGTTGTCTCAGGTGTTGCCATTGGATTGGCAACACTTGGGGCAACACTCTTTTGAATTTCTGTCTCTTTGCCACCCACAACTGATCTTGTGCTAGGGTTTCTTCATCCTCAAGCCATACTTCCTCATCCTCATCTGAAGTAGATGAAGGCTCCTTGGTTTCTTTGAACATTGGGTCCGAACCTTCCTCGGACGAAATGTCGAGCGAGTCGCTTGAGCTATATTCCACATTGACTGGATCATCAGCTGTATTTGATGGGATTTTAGACCTGAACAAGGTCTTAATCCTCTCGGATTGGCGACGAACTCCACTCCTAAATGACAAAGTAGCATCAACCACTTTTCTTTTCTTGGTTTTCTTTTGGGGTGCAAAAGTGATCTCTATGGAAGGGGTAGCTTCAGGAAGACTTACAGGAGTTGGAATTTGAAGAGGGTTGTAGACAATGATATCTAAACTCAGAGAAGTTGAGGGTGTTGCTGAGAATGTCGCTGGTGATGTCTCCATTGGAATGGCGACATTTGAGGCAACACTAGAGGGAGCTAGAGGCGAAATTTCCATGGGGGATGAAATTTGGGGTGATTTTGAGGGGCTCGCCATGGAAGATCGAAGGGAAGAAGACGAAGAGGAACAGGGGAAGGGTTTACGGATATAGAGAGAGAGAGAGACGAGGTGAGAGATAGAGAGAGAACGAGGGTTTTAGAGAGGGGTAGTTAAATGAGTGAATAGTGAGTGATTTTAAATGATTTGACAAATTCAACTCAAATTAAACACCCTTATCCCAACAACCTTAGCACTGTTATCCGCCATTTAAAAAAAAATTGATTTTTTTTTAATTTTTAAGATATAATAACTAAAAATAATTTTAGAAATATCCATAAAATTTTGTTTTTCAAAATTCAAAAGAAAATGAATTTTAAAAAATAGATACTTCGAAATTACATTTAGTTAGACAAAACTTAAATATTTTTGCTAAAAACCTTTTAAATTTCACAAACTCTAAATATATAAAAGAATAGAATTTTGAAAATTTAAATTTATTTAACAAAAATAAAATAATAAGAAAATAAAAAATTAATGTAGCATCTACTAATGTGTTACTAGCAATGTTGCGTAACACACAAGACAACATTTTAAATAAAATCCCCTTGATATTTTTTCAACATATATAACTTATCATTCCTTAGGCAATTTTAAGCAAAACTTTACACTTTCTTTATTAACAAGGAAGCATCGTAGTAGCGAGCTCCGTGCCCCGAGTTTTTTTATTAAAGTGTAAAGCTATATGTAGTAAGTTTTATACCTTTCAAGTAGGGTACACTGTAGTAGCGAGCTCCATGTCCCTAATACTTAGTATAAAACAACTACATTATACTCCCGTTTTGGCAAGGAAGCATCGTCGCAGCGAACGCCGTGCCCCGAGTTACTTTGGGAGTATTTTAACAAGCTTTGCTTTTTTTTTAAATATCAACAACAACATAAGTGACTTTGTCACTTTAAGCACAAAGGGATATTTTATCACAAATGTTAACCTAAAGTATATACACATACTAGAACAATGAGGTCAGTAAATGCCCCCCATTTGGGATTAAACTATATATATATATATATATATATATATATATATATATATATATATATATATATATATATATATTTAAATATAAAATATACAACAAATACACACTATTGCTGTCAGTGTTGGCAACACATACGGCAACACTTGAACCAACAGATTTATAGAAAACACAAACCAAGAGATTTTTTCAAACTTGAAAATCTCTCATGGTCCAGGGCTTTGGTCAAAATATTAGCAAGTTGATGTTTAGTATCAATATACTATATTTGGATCAAGTTCTTTTCTACTAAATCTCTCAAAAAGTGATGGCGGATATCTATATGTTTAGTGTGTGAGTGTTGTACAGGGTTTTTGGAAATGTTTATGGCACTCAAATTGTCACAATACATTGTCAAGATATTACTATCAAGACCATAGTCGTCAAGCATATGCTTCAACCATATCAACTGTGAACAACAACTCCCGGATACTCAGATTCAACAGTCGAGAGAGAGACACAGTTTCGCTTGCGACTGTACCACGACAGAAGATTATTACCCAAGAAAAAACAAACCCCACTAGTTCTCTTTCTATCATCTATATCCCCTGCCCAATCAGAGTCACTAAAACTAACCAAGTTTGTATTAGTGTCTTTGATGAACCAGATTCCTAATTCACTAGTCCCAGACACATACTTAATGATTTTCTTAACATCATTTAGGTGAGGAATTTTAGGAGCAGACTGATATCTAGCACACACACCTACATTTAACATAATATCGGGATGACTGACAGTAAGATAAAGAAGACTACCTATCATGGATCTATACAAAGTTGGGTCAACATCCTCCCCTGCCTGATCTTTGGTTACTTTAAGAGATGATCCCATAGGTATTTTTGAGCTCTTTATACTCTCCAATCCAAACCTTTTCACCAGACTCTTAGCATACTTGCTCTGAGAGATGAAGATTTCATCATCTGACTGTTTTACCTGCAATCCTAGGAAATAATTAAGTTCACCTATCATGCTCATCTCGAAAGTTGATGTCATAGCTTTCACAAAATTTTGTAAACAATTTTTAGATGTGGATCCATAAACTATATCATCAACATAGATCTGAGCAATAACAAGCTCTTTATTTTCCCTAAGAATAAATAATGTCCTTTCAGCTTCTCCTCTAACAAATCCATATTCAAAAAGGAAACTTGTTAGACGCTCATACCATGCACGAGGAGCTTGTTTCAAGCCATATAAGGCTTTATCAAGTCTGTATACATGATCTGGGTGGAATGGGTCTTTAAACCCTTTAGGTTGCTTAACATAGATTTCTTTATCTAAGTACCCATTCAAGAAGCCGCTTTAACATCCATTTGGTGCAATGTGATTTTAAGGTAGTAGGCTATAGCAAGAAGAAGTCTTATTGACTCAATTCTAGCCACAGGTGTAAAGGTCTCGTCAAAGTCGATTCCTTCCACTTGTGTATAGCCTTGAGCCACAAGATGAGCTTTATTACGAAAAATATTACCCAATTCATCAGATTTATTTTTGTAAATCCATTTAGTTCCAATTATATTTGTATGTAAAGGACGTGGAACTAAACACCAAACCTCGTTACGGGTAAATTGTTCAAGCTCTTCTTGCATAGCTTGTATCCAAAAATTATCATTTAAAGCCTCAATCACATTCTTAGGTTCAAGAGCAGAAACGAAACAGGAGTGTTTTACCTTGGAGTATGTGGAGGACATACATACATACCTTACCATATCTCTATAGTCAACTGGCTCCTTATTTCTTGTTCGAACCCCTTCATTAACATCACCAATTACCTGAGTAATGGGATGGTAATTTTTAATTCTTGCTGGGGGATCTCTCCTACCTTGATGGTACAACAATCCATCTTCTTCTTCTGATTCACTACTTTCAGCATCTCCAGCCACTGTTCTGTTCTCCAGTGTTGCCTCATATGTTGCCATTTCAGGGGCAACACTCGGGGCAACACCTGAATCTATGGCTATACTGGTTGATCCAGTTTCTGTTCCAACTCGTTGTTCAAATTCTTCCAACAATGTCAGAGGTATATCTTCGGCTGGATCTCCTGTGGCACTCAAGTAATCGTTAAATACAATATTTACCGACTCTTGAACCACTTTTAACCTCAAATTATAGACTCGATAAGCATGACTGTTTTGAGAGTAGCCAAGAAAGATAGCTTTGTCACTCTTAGAATCTACTTTTCCTAAGTATTCCCGGTCATTTAAAATATAGCACAAACACCAAAAAACGTGGAAATAGTGAACGGTAGGTTTCTTTCCATTCAAAATCTCATAGGGTGTCATAGTTGTACTGGGTCTTAAGAAAACTTTATTCGTAGTGTGACAGGCTGTGTTTAATGCTTCGTCCCAAAAACCTTTAGAAATATTCCTAGCAATTAGCATAACACGAGCCATCTCTAATAGAGTCCTATTTTTCCTTTCAGCAACACCATTTTGTTGTGGTGTTTTGGGTGCTGAAAATTTATGGTGTATCCCCTTTTTACTACAAAATGTAGAGAAGGAAATGTTTTCAAACTCTCTACCATGATCTGACCTTATTCGAAAAACAGGAGAACAAAACATATTTTTGATTTTAGAAACTAAGTGAGTAAATTTATCAAAAGTTTCATATTTTTCTCTTAAAAAGTAAACCCATGTAAACCTAGAAAAATCATCAACTATAACATAAACATACTTCTTACCTCCCAAACTTTCTACCTTAATAGGACCCATCAAGTCCATATGTAAAAGCTGAAAACAATGTGTTGTTCTTGAGTGTTGCTCATTGTGTTGTCCAACACTGTGAGCAACACGAGTCTGCTTACCCTTTTAGCAGTCACCACACAACATGGTGTCTTTGAGGTTTAATTTAGGAACATATTTGACGACATTGAGTTTGATAATCTTCTCAGGATTCCTATAATGAGAATGACCTAACTTTTGATGCCATAACCTTATGTCATCAAGTTTCGTCAAATTCCACACTTGTTTATTACCAACAAGGTAGCAATTATCACTCGATCTTGTTCCAGTCATGACACAAAAGTTAGTATTATCAAACACTTCACAGGTACTTTTATTGAATTTTACCTCCAAATTTTCATCACATAATTGGCTAATGCTAATTAAATTAGCAAGTATACCATCTACATGCAAGACATTTTTTAAAGAAGGAAAATCAACAATATCCAGTGTTCCTTTTCCAATTATTTCACTCTTGCCTCCCCCACCATAAGTCACTGAGCCTCCTTGAATAGGTTGGTACTCTGTTAAGAATGATCTTGTTCCCGTCATGTGACGTGAATTACCACTATCAAAGTACCAAGCACCTGAAATGTTAGTCCTTAAAGCAGTGTACACAACATCAAATTTCAGTTTTTCTTTGGGTAACCAAGCCTTTTTTGAAAATCTGAACTTCTGTCCACAAGTGCTGTCTCGAGTGTTGCCTGAGATTTTAACGACACTTGAGGCAACACTTGCAAACTGGACATTTTCTTTTGAAGAACAAAGCAATCTGATTTTTTATATCCAGGTGTGTGACAGTACTCACACTCAATGGTTTGATCAGAAGTATCACTAGAAGTACTACCCTTTTCCTTGACTTGTTCTTTTACAAAAAGATTTTTAGTTTCAACATCAAACAAGGAAGAAGTAATATTTTCTAGTGATTCTTGGAACCCAAGACTAGCTTTAAGAGGCTTACTCAAGTTGAGTATCTCATCCAATTTGGATGAACTCGTGTTGAGTTTTTTGCAGGTGGATTCGGCTAGGTTGAGTTTGGCCTTGAGTTTATCAAGATCCAAATCTCTCCTACTGAGTTAAACCTCTAGCCGAGTCAATGAGTTTTTAAGATCATGATTTTCCTTTTTCAAGAATACCACCATCTTGTTCTTCTTTTTCCATTCTACGAGGAGAGACTTATAGAGGTTTTTTAATTCATGAATGAGCTCATCTTTATCAAGTTCATCCTCTATAGACTCCTCTGAATTTAGATCAACAGAACCATGCAAGCAAATATCATTTAAAGAATCATACCTGCTGAGTGTTGTGTCAAGTGTTGCCATTTCCTGGACGACACTTGAGGCAACACTTTCTGAAGAAGTTACAAGTGTTGTGTCAGGTGTTGTCATATCTGGGATAACACTTGAGGCAACACCTTCTGTCGAAGGTAGCTCCTCTACCGTGGCCAACATAACCACTTGTTCGACCTTTTCATCTTTCTCCGTTCCTTCCTCCTCTCCATCACTAAGAGACACCCACATATTTTTGCCCGCCTTTCTCAAGGTATTAGCACATTCATTGGCATAATGACCCCAACCGGAACAAGTGTGACATTGAATAGATTCAATGTGTTTGGGGTCGGACTGAGACTTTTATGAGAAAGCTCATCTAGGTAAGGTGTCTTTTTGGTTCGGAGGAGGAACTCTTCTTGGCACAAAACTAGATGTTTTGGACTGTTAGTCTTTAGCTTTTACCTGCACATTGTTAAATTTTCTAAGCATGGAGTTATATTTCTTTGCAAGTAAAGCTACACTTGTATTCTCATCTAACTCCTCAAAGGCTTCATCTTCATCATCCACACATGTGTCCAAAGATTCGACTTTTAAGGCAATATTTTTGCCTTTTGAAGCCTCGGTTTGATCATTGAGATTCATTTCAAAAATTTTCAAAATGCTCATCAAGGAGTTAATATCCATTGTTGAAAGATTATGGGCCTCTTCGATGGCCGAAACTTTAATATTAAAACGCTCGGGAAGAGTACGAATGGCTTTTGAAACAAGTTGTTTATTTGTAAAAGGTTCTCTTAATACTTAACAAGCATTTGAAATATCAATCATCTTTTCAAAATAAGAAGTAATATCTTCGTTTTCACCCATTATTAGTCTTTCAAATTTACTAGTAAGACCTCTAAGCTTTGTTTCTTGGACATTACCATCTCCTTCACAAAATCTTTATAAAGTATCCCAAGCATCTTTCAAATGTAGATCGACTGCACTATATATAGGCCTCCAAAACATGGAGCCTACTCAAAATGATCAGCTTACAGCCTTGAAGTTGTTTCCTCCTTTTTAGCTCTTCTCGCCTCATTTGTAGAAGACTTGGTCTTCATGGCTTCTCTTGCTTGTACATCTATGTTGTAGATACCTTGTACTCTATCCTAATCTCCTCCTGAATAGCTAAACAATAGCTCTTTTACTTGGTCACTAATTAAACATATAAATAATGTGTTTATATGTAATTTTCTCATCTCCTTCGTGAATCACGCCTGGGCACTTTCTGTTGACCTATTCAAGCTCACAAACAACAGACTAACAACTAATATTTAAACATTAATTTACACATTATTATTTGTAAAAAATATAGTAACTATTTTGGTGTTGCCACATCCAAATGGAAACACCTGTGGCAACACTGGTTTGGCAATTCCACTACTATGTCCTCTACCCTAATGAACCTAAGCCACGACACAGATAACTGCGCGATCTTGAGGCTCACGATCCAAGCACCAATGAAAAAGTAACCATTGTCAGATCAAGCCCACCCGGAGGCAAAGTAACAATCCTCGTCAGGATTACCAGGGAAGAAGTCACTTTTTCCAAGTATATCACAACCCTGAGAGAGGTCCTGGACACCGGCATGATACCTGATGCTCCTCCCATACAAAATGCCATAGTAATCTATAACACCGAGTATTATAAAAGGCAGGCGGGACTGCTGTATAAAGCCGGAGACGAAGGGGAGAAGCCACCAAGCCCTGGAGGTAATAGTTCCTGCTGCATGCTAACCGTGGGCAAGCTTCAACAACCATGGGACAATATAGACCCTGATCATAAAGATGAGGATGAATCGGAAGAGGCCCTAGCTCTGTGGGCCATTCAAGGAACGACGGCGCAACCCCAGGTTCAGAAACCCGTAACTTGGGAAGCAATCCGGAAGGCTGCCCAATCAGAAGCCAGTAATACTTACTATCCCCAAGCTCAGCCCCTCACTATTGCTAAGCTCCGGGAAACTTGTAACAAAATCAGTCAGAACCAGTGGCCAGTTGCCAAGCAAGCTCCTCCGTTGACCCTAGCAGCATTGAAAGAGTCCTGTAAAGAAGTAACAGATAAGCCAGAAGGAGAAGTGAACCTGTTGACCAGATCCGGGCAGATCCACCAGGGTAATCCCAAGACAGAAAAGAAGTCAGCAGATCAAGCACCCAGGGAGAACCGTAACCCTTATGCCAAGACAGCTGAAACTCCTGACCCCGAGAAAGAGGATCCTGTACTCACTCAGTTGAAGCAGACTCAAGCCAACATCTCTCTGTGGTCCTTACTCACCTCATCTTATCCCCACAAGCTGAAATTGGAGGAAAGTCTGGCCCGCACACTGGTCCCTATTGATGCTACCCCTGATGACGTGGTGCAACTAATTGGGAACATCCACTACGGAAACATAGTCACCTTCACAGACCTCGATCTCCCCCAGTTCGGAGCCGATCATAATGAGCCTCTCTTCATCACGGTCCAATTGGATGAACGACGCCTCCCTCGGGTCTTAGTTGACAACGGGTCTGGAATGAACATCCTCCCAGCAAAGATCATGAGCCTGCTCGGCATCAAGCCCACAGATCTGAAGCCTTCCTCCCTTACAGTCAAGGCCTATGACTCAATATCTCGTACAGTACTTGGGGCTGCTACTTTGAACCTGTAGATCGGCAAGAAGATGATACCTGTAGAATTCCAAGTCATCGATATCCCAATCACCTTTAATGCTCTTTTGGGAAGACCTTGGCTGAACCAAGTTAATGGGGGTCGCTTCAAGCCTTCATCAGTGTGTGAAGTTCGTTTCAGAGGGAGATCTAACAACCATTTACGGAGACCTAGTCACTCTGGAGGGCACTGACACAGGTGGAATACCCATCTTAGAAATCAAGCATGATGAAGATGGTTTCATGCTGACCGGCTTCACAGTCGAATCTCCTAAAGCTCAAGTGTGCAATGTGGATCTGACTGTCACTCGAGACAAAATCCCTCCCGTTATGAGGATGATAAGAAAAATGAACTACCTACCTGGTCTAGGTCTTGGGAAACGCCTACAAGGGACTCACAAGGTCATTGAAGTGAAGGAACAAAAAAATCGCCATGGCCTGGGATACAAGCCAACATCGAAAGAGATTGCAAAAGAAAAGGAAATTGCTCGGAAAAGGAGGGAAGCTGTTGTAAAAAGGATCCCTGACAATGGTCCTAAATATCTCCCTTTCAGTCTTGACATGACTGACTACTTCATAAAAGGCACTCAGCAGGTTGATAACATCATAGCCAAAGGGCCCACTCCTACAGAAGGCTGGCTGAAACTACAGGAGAATCTTAGCAAGTTCAGTGGAACCAAAGCCAACCCCATTCGAAGAATGTTTCTCAATTTACCCAATATACCTGGGGCTACTACCACCATGAAAGGTGAGTATACTTTCAAAGGAGTGCCGGAGCTGGTAAAGCAGTTTGAGAAGCTTAATGAAGTCATCCCGACTGTCGAAGAGGCCACAAAAGCTGAGTTTAAACTGGTCATGCCAAAGGCCAAGACTCCAGAATTCTCCCTAGATGAATGGGATGGTCCCGTCATGCAGAAAATGTTTAGGGAAGAAATACACATTCCAGACCTGATCGACTTGGGTTCAGTGAAAGAAATGATTGCGGTAATCGAAGCGGGAGGACAGAAGCCGTTGGATCCCCGAGCCATGGTCATGCAGTCTACCATGCTCCTGAAAAATTGGGAGACTATCTCCGGTCCATCCGCGAGCAAAGAAGAAATGGTCACGAAGCTTGGATTGGTCCCTCATCCCCTTGTGTCCACCTATCTCCAGTCCTCTGAGTCTCTTGTTGTTGAATTTGAGTCCCTAGAGTCGTCTGATGGCCTTACGCCAGAAGACTATAAAATTGTAGCCAATGCTGTACTTCCTTTTGCTCTGAATGAAATGATCGACCTTTCTGAGTATCCCCTGATCGCCACTTTAACTAATGATAAATTAACTAATAACTTAAAAATGGTTAATAATGATTCACTAGATGAAGATGCAGACACACTAAACGAACAACACATTAAAGAAATCTTTAAGCAGGTTGTCGAGAAAGAGAAAAACTGAGCCCAAGCTGCCGAGGAGGTTTTGACTCGTGTGAATCTGGGAACTGCAGAAGAGCCTAAAGAGACGCAGATTGGCAGTTTCTTCGACGGGGCCGAACAAGCAACTCTGACTGAACTACTCAAGGAATTTGTGGACGTGTTTGCATGGTCTTACAAGGATATGCCCGGCCTCGATCCCTCCATAGTGGATCACCGGATACCGTTGGACACCGAAGTCAAGCCAGTAAAATAAAAGCCGAGAAAGATCAAGCCCAAATGGTCATTGCAAGTAAAAGAAGAAATTGAGAAGATGCTCAAAGCGGGATTCATCAGGGTCACTGAATACCCCACCTGGCTCTCCAACATCGTAACAATCACCAAGGCTAACAGAAAAGTCCGATGCTGCATGGATTTCAGAGATCTCAACAAAGCCATCCCAAAGGACGACTTCCCCCTGCTCAACATTGACATGCTGGTAGATACCACGGCCAACTACGAAGTCAAGTCTTTTGTTGACGATTTTGCCAGCTACAACCAGATCAAAATGGCCGAAGAAGACCAGGCCAAGACAGCTTTCACTACTCCTTGGGGGACATACTGCTACACAGTCATGCCTTTTGGTCTGAAAAATGCTGGGGCTACCTATTAGAGGGCAGCCACCGCCCTATTCCATGACATGATTCATAAAGAAATCGAGGTCTGCGTGGACGACATGATAATCCACTCCAAAGGATCCGATGGCCAGCACTTCATCGATTTGAGAAAATTCTTCGACCGTCTCAGAGAACATTCCATGAGGCTGAACCCAGCTAAATGCTCCTTCGGCGTCATGCGAGGTAAGGTGTTGGGGTACATGGTAATAGAACGAGGAATTGAAATAGACCCGCAGAAGATCAAAGCCATAGTTGAGATGAAGCCGCCTCGAACACTGACAGAAGTCAAATATTTCATTGGAAGGCTGCAGTACATAAGCCGCTTTGTGAATCAACTAACCTCCATCTATGAGCCTATCTTTAAGCTGATGAAGAAGAGCACATGCACTGAATGGAACCCAGAATGCCAGTTTGCTTTTGAGAAGATCAAGGTGTACCTTGTGAATCCTCCAATCCTTTGCCCCCCACATCGGCAAAAGCCACTACTGATATACCTAACTGTCACAGACACAACAATTAGGGTTATGCTGGCACAGGAGAAGAAAGACTCCAAAGTTGAAAATGCCATCTATTTTGTGAGTAGAAAGCTACAAGGCAGCGAACTCAACTACTCATTTTGCGAGAAGACCTGCGCAGGTCTAGTATGGGTAGTGGGAAAGTTGAAGCACTACATGCAGTCTCACTCATTGCACTTAGTCTCAAGGCTGGATCCCATCAAATACCTGTTCGAAAAGCCCTCCCTCTCCATGAGATTGGCAAAATTGTCATTCTTTCTGGCCAAATATGATATCACTTATGTGACAAGAAAATCCGTGAAAGGGCGGATAATGGCAGAGCAACTGGCCGACTTCCCAAGTGATGAATGCCAAGGACCTGAACCTCAATTCCCCGAAGATGGAATTTTTGCTCTAGAAGAAGAAAATCGCTGGAAACTCTTCTTTGATGGGGCAGTGAACAGGCGGGGGAATGGAATAGGAATGCTCCTGGTTAACCCCACTGACGAACATACTCCCATAGCCGTAAAACTCAATTTTGAGGTCACTAATAATGTCGTCGAGTATGAAGCCTGCATAGCTGGATTGGAGGCCGCTTTAGAAAGGAACATCAAGGAGTTACAAGTATACGGTGACTCCGCCCTCATCATCAACCAAGTATCCAACAAGTGGAAAACAATTGACACGGGTCTGCAAAAGTACCACGCCTATATGGAAGACCTCGTGACCCAGTTCAAGGAGGTCAGCTTCCACTATCTGCCCAGAGATCGCAACAGGTTCGCAGATGCCCTGGAAACACTAGCCTCTCTTGTTGAAATACCCAAAGGAAAATCAGTCAAACCCTTCAGGATTGGGAGAAGGGAAAACCCAGCCTACTGTTTTGAAATTAAAGCAGAGGATGAACCAATAGATGACCCATGGTATGCTCAGATCTACCAATACTTGAAAAGCGGTGAAGCCTCTTTCAAAAACAAAGACAGGGAATACAAAGAAGGAATCAAGGCAAAAGGTATTATAGCTCTGAAATGCCTGGCTTCCCACTACGTCCTTCTGGGAGATACGCTATACAAAAAGCGTTACCGGGATCCCCTCTTATGCTGCATCAGCAAATAAAGGGCTACCGAGCTAATGAATGAAGTATATGGTAGTACCTGTGGCCCCCACATGAATGCTCGAGCCTTAACGCAAGTCATCCTGAGAATGGGCTATTTCTGGATCTCTATGGAAACGGATTGCATCCAGTTTGTGAGAAGCTGCGACAAATGTCAGTGCTATTCAAATATCAACCATTTGCCTCCATACGACCTCTACTGCATGACAACCCCTTGGCCTTTCGTTACCTGGGGAATCGACGTCATCGGCAAGGTTACCCCACCAGGAAGCAACAGTCACGAGTTCGTCCTGGTAGCCATAGATTATTTCACCAAATGGGTCGAGGCCAAGTCTTACAAAGTCCTTAACTCCAAGAAGGTGGCCCTCTTTATCAAAGAAAACATCATGTGCAGATACGGGTTACCAGATGAAGTGATTTCTGACAATGGCTCTCATTTGAGGGAGAATGCGACAAATTGTTGGCAGAGTTCAAGATAACTCGTCACAAGTCATCCTCTTATCGGTCCCAAACCAATGACGCTGTTGAAGAAACAAACAAGACTCTAGAAAACATCATCAGAAAGATGGCTGTCTGAGGCAGAGATTGGCCAAACAAGCTCCACCTTGCCCTCTGGGGATACAGAACATCTGTCAGAATAACCACAGGAGAAACGCCCTTTGCCCTCACTTACGGAATGGAGGCCGTGCTTCCAATCGAATTGGAAATCCCCTCACTCCGTATGTTATTGGAAAATCAGATCAACGAAGTCGAATGGCTCCAGAGTCGCCACGATGAGTTGGCCCTGCTAGATGAACGTCATCTAAAAGCCATGGAACACACCCGGGCTTACCAAGCAAGAATGGCTAGAGCTTTGGACAAGAGAGTAAAACATAGAGACATCCGAGAAGGCAACCTCATGCTAAAAGAGAAGCCTCCAACCCACGCCAATTCACTTGGCAAATGGGAGCCCATCTGGATCGGACCCTATGTAGTTCAGAAGATCTTTTCTGGAGGAACCATGCAGCTCGTAGACTTAGATGGAAATCCTTTCGTGCATCCGGTGAACGGAGATAAGCTCCGCAGATACTATGCCTGAAGATCGAGTCATTTCCCCTCAAAAGTGCTAAAAGAGTAATACCCAACTAGGTTGAAAACCCGAAAGGGCGGCCTAGGTAAAAAACAGGGTTGCACTTCTCTCGTCCCTCTCTCTACTTACCCCTTCTAAAAAGAAAAAAAAAACAAACTCATAGAGTCGAACTACGGAGACCTGAGCCCCTCAGTCCTCTTGTAAAAGGGGAATGTAGGCAGCCGGAAACGGTTCGGTCTAAAACATAAACAAAAATCATACTTTGTCATCAACACATTGATCAAGCCATGACTACGTCTTGAAAAACTCTAATGCAATTCATATATTCATTACAGTTAAAAACTTTTGATGAGTTCTTGCTCGGTCTACTCTTAAACTCACAACTGAGCTAAAAGGAAAAGATATAAAAAAAATAACTAAAAACTAATGTGCCTGGAAGGATGATCAGTGGATACTCGAAGCTCTAGCCACTAGTGCTCGCGTCCCCCACTTTCCTCTCCCGTCTCCTCCCACCGTGCCTCGTGTTCTTCCTAGGCACGAGAATGATGTCCGTCTTCCTCCTCCCTAGCTCCGGCATAGGGGCCGGGTCCATCAAACCTGCCTCTATCAGAGCTCGGGTCGCTTGGACTTCGTCTCTGATCTATTGCCTCCTGGGCCATAGGAATCCTGCCTCTCTGACGCTTCACTCTCACCTCAAAGTCAAGCATGTTATCCCCGCCCCTGTCGTAAGGACTAGCCCGAGCCTCGGTTCTCCTCAATACTGAAACTGGGACGTCTTCTGGTCCCAAAATGGCCTCAAGTCTCCTCATAAGAGCCACCTGAGTTTCCCCCATGTGTTCCTCGTACCAATCCAAGTACCAAGTGGACAGAAAAATACGCTCCAGACGTCTGAGAAGGACCATAGGAGCAAAAGCATGGTATCTCCATATTCGAGAGAAGAAGGAAAATGCAGATGAATCATCCATAGAAACAAACATCACCACCCGAGTGGCAATATCATCACAGCCCTCCAAAGGAACCTGCACCATCTCGAACTGTCGGAGAGCTAGAGCCGGAATGTAGAAGGTAGACCAACAGAGCCCCGAAAGCAGAACTACCTGGGATCCGTCCTGAAGCGTCCTCCTAGTCTCTATCTGCCAGTGTGGAATCCACCATCGGATGTCCTGGGTACAACGCTGAGCCATCTAGCGCTCCCACAGGGCCTGATCCTCGATCTCAACTGTAACCCCCCTCCTGGCAAAAGGCTATGGCCCGAATGTGTGTGGAGCCTCCCGCAGGACCCCCAGCCTCTCCATCAGCCACATCAACAGCAGAAATGGGCTTTCCCCATGCATGTACCGCTTCCCAGTAGCCAACCGATCAATAGCATGAAGGTCTCTCCCAAGATCAAGGGAACTATATCCCGACACAATCGGCAGTGAACAACAACGTCTAACAAAGACCGGTGACACATCCCAAAGGAACAAACCATGAACAAAGACCCGATTGGACAAAGAGAAAATGCATCCCAATAGTAATCACCAACCATACCCAAGCTCCTAAACCTATCCCGGAGACTAGAAATGTCAAAATAGTCAGGTCCTCGAATCATACCTCGGGCTTCATCCGGAGAGATTCGAAGAAGACTAGATAATTTGTTGACGAAGGACATCCCTCCGGGCAAGGGAAGTGCAACCTCTTCCACCTCGGGCCCTCCAAGTAAAGCCCTAAAATCTTCAAGGGTGGGAATAATCTCGTTGTAGGAGAAGCAAAAGACGTGCCTCCGAGTGTCCCAAAACGCGGCGGAAGCCCTCATCAAGTCATAATCCGAAACAAGCTCCTTAAGAGACTACAAGGATTTGATCTTGTACCTCTCCTCAAAGAACACCTTGTTCCCATGCATGATCTTCTGAGACCATTCCTTGAAAGTTGAAGAAGACCATTTGCAACTCCTTTGGCAATTTAGGAGAATTATTCATGTTTTCCATGGTTTCTTATGGTTTTCCTCAAAGACTTCAGAAAATACAGATAGGAAGATGAAGCTGAGTGATAAAAACCAGATCTGAGGTGAAAATTTAAATATCATTTCCAGATGCTGCCCTTGTCCGCTCGGATGAGATTGCAGCCTCAATCTCATCCACGCGGATAAGATTGTCTCCCGGTCCAAAAAAAATTCTGACAACAGTAAAAGCTGCTGTCCCCAAATGAGGAAATATTTCCCCAAACAGCCAAATAGCAAAAAGTTACCCATTCCCCATTTTTTTCCAAAATCTCAACAAAGATTCCATTCAAAATCCCACATAAAACACCCAACCGGGCTCATGCAACTTGTATTTGGTACAGAATTAACGAAACAAAAATACAAAAAATATAGTGAATAAAATGTATTAACCTAGTTATTACATTCCTAAAAAAAAATGTGCATAAAATGTATATATGTTTTCTCTCTCTCTGCCCTAATAGGTACAGTCACTCAGAATCGCTCTCCGAATCAGGAAAGGGATCTTCCTCCCTGGCAATCCCCTTGCCGCGCCTCTGCACCCTCCGTTGAGCCATGCTCGGTCCCTCCACAGTGGCCTCTGGGAAGGCCATCCCCGGCTCTACGTCGTCCTGCTCAGCATCAGAATATGTATCTTCAGGATCAGCAGGCACGCCTCGGTACGGCACCCTGATGTCGGCAATGAAGTCATACCCGAAGAAGAAGGCGTCAGAACTCTGGCCGTACGTCCCCTGAGTCTGCAAAGGAATCCCATAATCCCCCTGCGACTCAAAGGCGACATGACCCCCGCGATGTGAAGAGGAGCCCTCGCCAGCCCCGCCCTGTATGTAGCTCACTCCTCCATGCCCCCGAAGATGATGTGATCCCGGGAAAGCTCCACTCTCCTGTCCATGTAGGGAGAAGGAGAAATGTCCATCGAATCCCTGGGCTGAGTACGAGGAGTCTCCATAGACCTCCTGCCCGGCATAGTCCCGCTGGCAGGAATAGGCGACCTCTCTCTCGCAGAGGCACTAGGAGCTAGTTGCGACACCCTTTCATAACCCCGAGCATTCCCCCGCGTCACGAGGTTGCAAATGAACCTCTTATCCTCGATGACTTGGCGCAGAAGCCGATCCAAAACTCGGGACGAGTACTGCAAAGGAGAAACAAAAGCATCAAAAAAACAATCGAAGCAATGACGTAAGAAGTACAAAGTCTAAATAATCAAAACGCGATTAGCACATACCTGAGCATTCAGTCGAGGCCGAAAAGCTCGTGGTGTCACCTCTGGGAGGGGAATCTGCGCCCTTATCCTAACCCCCTCCTGGGTATACGAGAAGTCAGCTCGAGGGATCCTCACGAACGAACTCCCTTCCCTCGCCAGCACCTGAGGCGTCCTCAGCCTGCGTCCCACGAATTCCTGATAGGGCTCCTGAGTAACATACTCCAGGGCGGGTTGCCCACCCCTAAACCACTTCCAGTTCACTGACCCTTCCTGGGGATACATCATGTCAGCTGGAGGCTCAGCCGGCGCCAAAGTAGCCATCCCTAAACCATGTTGCCTCATCACCCTCTCCCCCAAGTAGTAGACATCGCAGGTGAGTCCCCACAGGAAACACCTCTACCTCGTCCAGCGATCAGCACCGCCCAGCTGCTCAACCTCGAACCGATCCCAAGGGTAAAAATTAACCCTATAACTGGTCTCCGCCGTCAAAAATGGAACCATGTCATTGTACCTCACCTTCCTCCTAGTCCTGCTAGTCTTTTTCACCCGAGCATCCTTCTTCCACCAAAGCATAGCCGAGTATGTAAAAGCCTCCTCCGGGACATGGTCCCACAACGCGCATCCGAAGATCTCCAGAGCCCAAACCTGCATCCAACAAAGGAGACCCATCAATAACAAAAGTGCATACACAATATGTACAAGGGATAAAAGAGAAGAAGAAGAGAGTATACCTCTAACGGGAACTCGAAGCAGGTCAGGGAAGTGGACGCCTTCCTGCTATATTTGTCCAATGCAAAGTACAACTCCGCTAAGCCAGCCTCTCTCCAGGTAAACTCGTCTATCCTGTCAATATTCGCCAAAGAACCCAGCAAGGCAAACATAGCTGTGCCCTCAGCGTGCCCAAACAGAGTGCTAGAAAGGGAGAACCACAAGAAACAGCGAGCTATCTGCTCAGCGAAGATGGTCTGGTCCCCCCTCTCATATAGAGCTATGCTCTCGGTCAACTTCGCATCCACCACGGCATATTCCATGCCCATCCCCTTCCTCGGCACGAGAATAATCCCCAACAGATCCATCAGCTCCGTGTCCGTGTACCCGTCAGGCCACTCCAAGCTAAGCCCCTTGAAGGACAGGCTAGTGATAGCGGTATAATCAGTGGGGGGTCACGGTAGCCTCTCCCCAGAAAAAGTGAAACTACCATCCCACTAGTGCTCAATCAGTGCCAAATAGAGCCCCTTGCTCTTATTCAACCCCGCCACCCCTCTCAAGCACTCAACAAAACCATAAAGGTTAGAAGCCACCACGAGCTGGTGAGGACTCCGCTGACCCACCCTACCAGCTGTGGGCAGGGCATCCCAAAGCCTGACGACTGCCTCCATGGACCCCTGCGTCTTTAGCTTATCCAACTTGTGTTGGATGACATCCGCTCTCCCCTGAAAGTAAGCACGGCGCAAGTATTTCATCAAAATTGCAAAAATGACACTAACAACAAAAACAGAAAAGAAAGAAAATAAACTCCGTCCCATTTTCGGGCACATTTTTTTTACATGCATCTTTTCTCCCATTCAAGCATCATGATATCAAATACGCATTCACAAAAAAGAATTTTTCATCAAAATCTCTTATGCAAGAGTCCGTTCCAAATTCGGCAAATTCGTATTCATTTTACAAACAAAGTTTTCATCAAAAAATCTCTTATGCAAGAGTCCGTTCCAAATTAGGCAAATTTGTATCCATTTTACATTTACAAACAAAGTTTTCATCAAAATATCTCTTATGCAAGAGTCCGTTCCAAATTTGAGTTATCTTCGGCAACGTCCCCGCCTTCGTTAGTCGAATTTATTTTCGTCAACGCCTCCGTTAGTCGATTTATCTTCGGCAATGCCTTCGTTAGTCGAATTTATCTTCGGCAACGCCTCCGTTAGTCAAGTGATCTTCGGCAAATGCCTCCGTTAGTCGAGTTATTTTTGGCAACGTCCCCGCCTCCGTTAGTCGACTTTACCGTCGGCAACTGTTAGTGTTATGCCCTAGGCCTATAGTTGATAGACTTATGTGTTGACATTATTTATTATTATATGAAAAGTTTATTATTTGATTATTATATGTTTTGCATATTTATTTGTAATAATCCCCGTCCCTAATTATTAAGTGAATAATTAGTATAAATGTTAATGGATAATCATATGATGATTATATGCATAGAGATGCACATTAAATTTATGGGTACTTGTTAGAGAACAAGTGACTGGACTTGACCCGTTTGAGATTTATGTCATGTTCAAATGTCATAATTAAATCTCATATGGTCACTTCATTTAGTCCCTAGACCTGAGATTATCATTACCTTACATACGATGAAAGTCATGTTTGATTTTAGTCAAACGATATCTTAACACGATATCTATAAAGGTTATGTTTGGCATGATCGGATTCATGATGGGAAGGATGATAAGTCAAGATGGAATTTGTCCCTCTAAAGAGAGATGTTTTGCTTGGGCCCCTCGATGAGTGATAATGATGAAAGTGTATGGCCATACCCCAATGCGATTGGATTATCATTATACTCAAGATTGAGGAAGCATTGAACAAGTACAAGTTGACATGGACCATGACTTGTGTTCAATATAACATCGTGAGACAAAGGGAGAAATGGAAGTGTACCGTTGGAAACGTGAACTCTTACGTTATATTATTTGGGTAGACATAATGGCTTGCTAGAGTCCGCTTATGTTTTATGAGGGTCGATATGATCGAGCTCATTGCCAACATAATATAATCCTATTGGGTCACACACAACTAGAATGAATTGGTTAAACCAAAGGAAGAAAATTGAGAAGTCGTGATATGGCATAAGACATCGCGCGACAGATCCTGTCTATAGGGCTCGACTGGTCATGCGACATAACATGCCACAAGGCGGTTTACAGACAGTTTCCTAATTTGATTAGGAAACATATACCAATACTAATGTAGTATAAATATAAGGTCTGTGAAACCCTAATAACCTAGCCGAATTTCTGAAAAGAAAATCACAACAAAAGGTTCTCAATATTCTTCAAAGGTTTATGATCTAGCAATCATCAAGAATTGTTCTTGGTTCATTCAAAGGTGTGGATACTACTAGAGGGTCTTTGTTCGTACTACGATCAAGGCCTAGAGTTCGAAGTTTGTGATTCAAAATCACATTGATTAATTGTTCGATAGCTCAAGAACGGAAAGCAACGAAGGTTGGTTAATTCTATCTCATAGGAATTCAATTTAATCATATAGAACGGATCTTAGGGCTCTTGGGTTTTGTGTTATTAGATGCTTAATTCCGCTGCGCATGGACCCATAAAACCCAACAGTGGTATCAGAGCCCCGTTCGTAGGGTTAAGTTTGAATTAACATGCTAGAAAAATTGATATAAATTATTTATATGGTTTTTGCATGCTTTGTATGCGATAGTTTGATTGTTTTTGAAACAATATGCCTAAATCGTGTTCTATTCATATTGAATTAAATCTGTTAAAAGTTGTTTATACGATTTAATTGCTCTGTGATTAAGAATTGATTGAAATTGGAAATCTGCAAATCTGGCAACTCAGTGTCACGCGACAAAGGTTGCTTGTGTCACGCGACAGAGTTGGCCTCTGTCACGCGACAAAACTTGCCCAATCTGGGCAGAATCAGTTTGTTAAATAATTTTGCTAATCTGTGAATGTATTTACAATCTGATATGTTTATGTCTTAATCTGGATGCTATAAATTTCTGGAAATTAATTTTATAGGGCTATGCTAGATTAATTCATTGTTTAAGCATGCTTAGTTAATTAAAATATGATTTTATTAATTGTTGCGATGCATGAATTATGTGTTCTTACGTGTTAAGAATTTTGTTAGATGTTTAGTTGAAACATTGCATTGTAATTTCCTGAATGTTTAAATTGAAACATTAAAATTTTGGTTTTCTGATTGTTTATGAGAAACAAGTCATTTTACGCAAAATTTAAAGGAAACTGATTGTTTATACAAAGTATTGATTATGTTGCAAATCAGAGCTGATTTCTGATTGTGCATGTCTAGGAGAGTTCTGTCGAATGAGAGATTTGGTACTTAAGTAGTCCTTGTGGCTCACCTATCTTCCTGGGAACTTACCTGGTGCACGATTATGATTATCTTTGCTGATATGCTTATAATATGCTTTAAAGAACCTTCATTTAACTTTTAAGTTCTTTATGCCAGTTCATGATTAAAACACTTGAGACCACTCACATAGTTTTGGGTGGGCTTGCCATAGCAAGGTACTTTGATTCTATTCGTTTGCGAGCAAGATGAGGAAATGGTGGTTCCTATACGTTTAAAGTGAATGAACTTAATTGGGTTATCAAAATGGTTTTGGACCCAAGGCATAAGATGAGATTAAAATATGCTTAGACATATGATGTCTTGAATAAATCTCATAAAAGATCTAAGAGTCATATATGTGATATGATTGATGTTTCTACTTAATTAATTTTGTTTTGAGCGGTTTGCCATAGCAAACTTGAAATTAAATTAAAGTTGGATCTTAGCCCATTAAATGTATATTATGCTTATTTGCATTGGAAGGTGTATAATTTAGTGGGAGCATTTATTTTCATGTAAATGCATTATGCTTATCATATAATATGTTTGCTTATATGTGTTCATATTTTATGTATATCTTTTTGTAGAATAAATGGCATCAAACAATAATCATCTGTCACTGCGATCTGTCCTTGAGAAGGAAAAGTTGGAAGAGAATGGTACAAACTATATGGATTGGATCCGTAGCGTGAGAATCGTTCTCAGGCAAGAGGAGAAATTGTACGTTCTCGAGGAACCTATTCCACCTGAACCTGCTGCCAATGCTACTAGGGCAGTGAGGGATCAATATCTGAAGCATAAGCGTGATGCTACTGATGTTGGTTGCCTCATGCTCTCCGCCATGTGCAAGAGCCTTCAGAAGAATCTTGAGCACTTGGGGACAGTTGATCTAAACAATCGACTGATGGAAATGTTCCAAGTTCAAGCAAGGCAAGAAAGGTATAACACAGTTAAGGCCCTAACCTCATGCAAGATGAGTGAAGGACAAGCTGTTGGTCCCCATGCTCTAAAGATGAAGGGCCACATCGAGCATCTTGAGAGGCTTGGTTTTCCAATTAGCCAAGAGTTGGCTACTGACATGATATTGAATTCATTGCCCGAAGGTTTTAGTAATTTCATAATGAACTATAACATGGGGGGCATGAATAAGAACCTTTCCGAGTTAGTTCAAATGTTGAACACTGCGGAAACCAATATTGTCAAGAAGAAAACCGATCAAGTGTTGATGGTTAACAAGGGGAAGGGTTTCAAGGACAAAAGTTGCTAATCCTAAGGTAAATGTTGCCAAACCCAAAGAGGGTGCCAAACCCAAAGAGGCTAAGCCCAAGTCCCAAGAGGACGCAGTCTGCTTCCATTGCAATGAGATTGGACATTGGAGGAGAAACTGCTTAAAATACAAGGAAGCACTGAAGAAGAGCAAAGGTGTTGCTTCGACTTCAGGTATCTTTGTTATAGATATATTTCTATCTACTTCTAGTTCTTGGGTATTGGATACCAGATGTGGATCTCACATTTGTCTAAATGTGCATGGTCTAAAGAACAGAAGGATGCTTGAAGATGGTGAAGTGGACCTATGTGTGGGGAATGGAGCAAGAGTTGCTGCATTAGCCGTAGGAACTTATGAAGTTACTTTACCTAGTGGACTAATACTTGTTTTGAACAATTGTTATTACGTTCCAGCTTTAAGTAGGAATATTATTTCAATTTCATGTTTGGATAATGAAGGTTTTAATTTTCTTATGTGTGATAAGAAGTTTTCTATTTACAAGAGTGATATGCATTATTGTACTGCTATTTCATTCAATGGCCTTTATATCCTTGATGTTGAAAATCGTGATAATGATGTCTATAACATTAATAAGAAATCTAAACCCAATGATGTAAACCACACTTACTTATGGCATTGTCGTCTTAGCCATATAAATGAGAAACACATTTCTAAACTCCACAAAGATGGATTTTTAGACTCACATGATTATGAATCATATGAGACATGCGAATCTTATTTACTTGGCAAGATGACCAAGGACCCATTTACCAAAACTAGTGAAAGGGCGGGAGACTTATTAGGCCTCATACATAGCGATGTGTGTGGATCTATGAGTAGCAATGCTAGGGGAGGATTTCACTACTTCATAACATTCACTGATGATTATAGTAGATTTGGATATGTTTATCTAATGAAACATAAAAGTGAATCATTTGAGATATTTCGAATATTTCAATATGAGGTGCAAAATCAACTTGGCAAAACTATTAAAGTACTTTGATCCGATCGAGGTGGCGAATATTTGAGCCAAGAATTTGACAATCATCTTAAGAGTTGTGGAATCGTTTCAGAACTCTCTCCACCCGGAACACCACAATGGAATGGTGTGTCTGAAAGGAGGAATAGAAATTTGTTAGACATGATTCGTTCTATGATGAGTCAAGTTGAGCTTCCTTTATCCTTTTGGGGACATGCACTAGAAACTGCTGCTTTCACTATAAACAGAGTTCCTACCAAATCAGTTCAAAAGACTCCATATGAGATGTGGCATGGAAGAAAACCTAGTTTGTCTTTCATGAAGATTTGGGGGTTGCGATGCATATGTCAAGAAGTTAACTTCTGACAAGCTAGCACCTAAGTCTGATAAATATGTTTTCGTGGGTTATCCCAAGGAAACTAAAGGATACTATTTCTACAACCGAAACGAGAACAAAGCGTTTGTTGCTCGAAATGGTACCTTCTTAGAAAAGGAGTTTATTCACAAAGGAACCAGTGGGAGTAAAATAGATCTCGAAGAAATTTGAGAACCCGAAAACAACATTGAACCAATGGTAGAAACTGAACCAAGTTCACAAGTAGTTGTGGAACCGGTTCAAGATGCACAAATCCTTCGTCGAAGTGGTAGATCACGATCCGAACCCGAGAGATATGGATTTCTCGTTACGGAAAGTGATGAAGTGGAGTTAATCGAAAATGATGAACCTACTTGCTATCAAAAAGCGATGTCCGCTCCTGATTCGGAAAAATGGCAAGAGGCCATGAAGTCCGAATTACAGTCTATGGCTGATAATCAAGTTTGGAACTTGATTGATCTACCCGAAGGTGTAAAAACCATAGGGTGCAAATGGGTCTTCAAGAAAAAGACCGACATGGATGGGAAGGTACACACCTATAAGGCTAGGCTTGTAGCTAAGGGATATAGGCAGATTCATGGTATCGACTATGATGAAACCTTTTCGCCTGTAGCTATGCTCAAGTCTATTAGAAATTTAATTGCCATAGCCGCATATTATGACTATGAGATATGGCAAATGGATTTCAAGATAGCTTTCCTAAATGGAAAGTTACTTGAGGATGTATACATGATACAACCTGAAGGTTTTGTCAGTCCATAAAATTCTAACAAGGTGTGTAAGTTGCAGAGATCCATTTATGGATTGAAGAAAGCTTCTAGGAGTTGGAATCTACATTTTGATGAAGCAATCAAAGAGTTTGGCTTTATCAAGAACGAAGATGAACCTTGTGTATACAAGAAAATTAGTGGGAGCATAGCACTATTTCTAGTATGTATGTCGACGATATCTTACTCATTGGAAATGACATTTCTGCACTACAGACTGTCAAGTCTTGGTTGGGAAAGTGCTTTTCAATGAAAGATATGGGCGAAGCTGCGTGTATCCTTGGTATCAAGATCTATAGAGATAGATCTAAAATGATGATTGGGTTAAGTCAAAGTACTTACATTGACAAGGTTCTTAGAAGATTCCAAATGGAAAATTCTAAGAGAGAAAATCTGCCAATGTTGCATGGTGTATCTCTTAGCAAGACTCAAAGTCCTAAGACTAATGATGAGCGAAAGAGAATGAATGGTATTCCATATGCTTCGGCAATTGGGTCTATCATGTATGCTGTGTTATGTACTAGACCCGATGTCTCGTGTGCTCTAAGCATGACGAGTAGGTACCAATCGGATCCCGGCGAACCACATTGGATAGCAGTCAAGAATATCCTCAAGTACTTATGAAGAACTAAGGATGTATTCTTGGTCTTTGGAGGAATGGAAGAAGATCTTGTAGTAAAAGGCTACTGTAAGTACGCCAATCCAATTCGCAACCTTTTCGATGCATTTTAATATAATAAAACTGCATTAAGGGGCGTTTTGGTAAATTCCCGGCCTATCCCGAGACTTCCGGAAACGTTCCATGAGTTTCCCGCGAAGGAAGTACCTTTTGGTACATCATTCATGCCAAAGGACCCCTTGGGAATAAAACCCGCTGACCTTTTGGGTATTTTCCCTAATGTTCCGTAAACCGGTTTTTAGCGCCAAAAGCGGCCGAGCCACCTTGTGTCACGCGACGCCTGAGGCATGGAAAGTGGACGCGTAAGGTCGTGCGACATACTAAGGCGCCTAACTGCAGCCTATAAATAAGACCCTCCCCCTCATTGAAAGGGGATCCGAATTCTAGCCTACTGTTACTCTGCCAAAATAGCAGTGTAACGAGCGTCCCAAGCACAAAACCTCTCTCTCTCCTACCTTCCAACCCACTAATCCCTCTCATCCAAACCCAATTCTCTACCTACACCAATTGGAACCCTTGGATCAGAGCTGTGAGATCTACAACGAAGAATTGAAGGATTCTATATCTGACTAGATATAGAATTCGTGGAATCAACAAGGGTAACAATTCCCTAACCCTCTCTCTCTCTCTCTCTCTCTCATTTAATTCCTTGCAATTTTATAGTTCTATTTTGTTTGGATTCGTAATCGATCCTAGCCATCTCGACCATCAATCCCAATCGCAATCTCTCCGTTTAACTTGCATAGATTGTGTAATTGAGCTCATATTGATTGATTTGGTCAATTTGGTGTTTGAGCCCCCAAGGGGGTGTGGATCTACCCATATCCACACTCCCCGGGTCGATTTGATGTTGTTTATGTTTTTCGTTCATAATTCACTTGTTAATTAGATCTCGTATAGCTTCGTTAATTTCGAGTTCATATTGTGAGGTTTCGCAGTAAGGCTCATATGTGTCACGCGACACCTTCGTCCCCAAGTGATCCCGTGTCACGCGACACATGTGGTCATCGGGTACGATGTGTCATGCGACACACATGACCCATCCGGTGACTCTTTTCCTTTGTAATCTGCTCTAGTTTGTTTGTATCGTGATGTGGCCTCCCTAAATAATGGGCTCACAATATGTAATTTCTCGTTTCATAATTAATAAGATGCATTTTATCACATTTCGTTTATTATCGATATTTGCACACACTTTGGATTTACTTGGATGTGTTTGATTGAACGACTCGTCTATGGACGAGGCGTGTTGGGTGAACTCTTCGGTTCTTCCCAACACGTAACCTGACCCCCGAACTCATGTTTTCTCTCTAAAACAAAGGTTTTCAATGTTTCCTCTTAAAACGGCGTGGCGACTCCTATTTTTCCTAATTTCGGGCGAGCGCGCACATTTTCAGTGGCGACTATTGGGGATTTCACTTGAAAACCTGTTTTTCAAGTGTTAAGTGGGTCAAGCTTTCGTTTAGTCAAAAAACATCCAATGCATCCATGTTGTGTACATTATTCGATAATCATTTGTGATGCCTACATTTTGTTGATTATGGAACTTGTGAGCCCTTTGTGCTTGTGGTCATTTGTTGTGCATTGGTATCTCTGTGTTGCTCTTGATATGGTAAAGCAGGGGCTGATTTGATGATTTGAGGAGCTGCTGGTTCAGTGACCACCCAAGTCGTGCGACACCTTTGTCTCTGGTTGTCCTGTGTCACGCGACAAAAGGTGGCCACCGAATGTATCATCGAAGACCGGGTTTGAGGGCAGTCCCTTGGACCAAAGCGTGACTCATTTGGTTATTGTTCCCTGTTTACCTTGTGTGAGGGTGTGTGTTTTCTTCTTAAAAAAAAACAAATAAAAAAACAAAAATAAAAAATAAAAAAAAATCTTGTTTTTTGCAAATAAACGAATTAGTCATCCGCACACTACATCACTTAGATTTAGAACCCTCGGGTGCGATTGACGGCATCGCGGACGGCCATGAAATTCGCCTACGCTCGAGCGCCTGAAATCAAACCTAAACCCCTAGTGCGTTATAGGTGGCACCACACTAAACCTTACCCACGGTTGGTTTTTGATACGATGTTTTCATTACAACAAAAATGAATTGTTTTTGAAAAATATCATAGATTCTTATACCTTCTCCCAAAACCTCATACCTTGTGGGCATGTTGCCAAATGCAACATGATTTCACGTGGGAACATGTCACTCTCGTGGCGTGTTCTAAACGAGAGATCATGCCGCATTGCCAACATGTACCGACGAGAGGTCATGCCGGATTTTTCTTCGAAATTCTTCGAAAAGACCCGTTATGCTGCCCAAATTTCCTTAGAAATTTGGACGAACCTCTTCGTTCCATAAAGATGTTAGGGTTTGGTTAGGTATCATTACCTATTATATGTTTCAAAACAAGACATTTGATGTAATTCGAACGTCGCGTCACTAGGTTCCCCCGAGGCATAGTTAGCATGAATAAAGGCTTATCCTTTCCCAACTGTATTTAGGATTTAAAATACTAATTTATACTTGAACATAAATAAATTTGTGTTTGCGTGAGTCTGTCCCGTTTCTTTCCCTCTCCCGTAAAGAAAAAAAAAAAAAAAAAGAAAAAAAATTTTCCCTTCAAGCACCTTATAAACCCCTCTCTACACCTCAGCCTACGGCGAGCCGGGTCCGCTCATCCGTTTCGGGAGGTCGTTTAATCCGTGTACAAGCAAGGTGTCGGTTGGTTTAGAATTCGAAATGGCCGGCAATGGAGATGTTTTTTCGCTCACCCGCCGGAGGCTCAAAGACAGTGGGTCGACAAGTTTGAATGAGATGACTACGGAGGAATTGAGGGCGATGCCGGAAGCCGCTCTAGCTCGGGAGCGTGAGGCTTGTCTCTTAGTTCAAAATGCCAAGACTCGTGAAGAAGAAGCTCACAACCGATTTGTAGAAGCTATGAGAGCCAAAGGGATTGCGGTACTTCGTCGGGAGGATGGTTCCTACGAAGAGATTACGGAAGATAGCCACAACGAAATCGGATCCGCTTCACCGCCACCAAACCAAACTTAGCTACAATACGATGCCTCCCCAAAGAATTACGTTCAAGCATTCTGATCAAGTAGCTTCTACAGAATGGTGGCAAGTGACCAAGGAAGACTCATTCCCCCGTCTTCTCAAGGGTAATGGCCAGGTTATCCAAAGAAGGTGTCGCAGAAATGACGGCCGGCCCACAAATTTCTTTGATCTCACCGCTTCTCCAACTCCTAATGCTCCAAAGACTACGCCAAAGCATGGACCTCGCTGAACCGGCCTTTTCCCGGCCTCAAGATGCTGTGTATCCTGATGGTTATCGTGGTGTTCAAGATGGTGTTCGCAGAATGGTCAGCACCGGCTCTCGTAAAATCGATAGTTCAGACAAAGTGTCTCAAGGTACCAAAGCTAGCCTGCACTCAAGACAGCTTTTTCTCAACCAAGAAGTATGTTCCACCCTTACTCGGCATATTTATGGTTCCACCCCTTACTCAGCCTCCGTGTGTCACCAGATTATCTTCTTTGGTCAAGACAAAAGTCACCGGCGCAATACAACTCCCTTAATCTCGGTAGGCAATTCAACGGTTATGATATGTATGGGAACAAGATTCCGAGCTCGATTAGCTTGTTGGACAAGCAATATTGGAATTCCTAGTACTTTTGGTCTTCCACCAACCGCTTTGCCCGTGGGACCTAATTCTGATTTCCCAATACCGTCGTCAATCGGTGGCTCCCGCAATTCCTCGACTTCAAGTTTGGCACCGTAAGTAGCCGCTTTGTCAAACAGATGCAACAACAGATTGACAGATTAACCGTGGGTTCTAGTGGTCTTAAAGTCGTGGATCCCGCCCAAGTGACACCTTTGCCGCACAAGTTTAAGATGCCCAAGCCGGATTTTGATGGTACCGCCCGTCCAAAGACGCATGTAGACACTTATGTGATGACAATGGGGGCAATGGGCCGCACTCCCGAATTCATGGCTTCCCACTTCCACCTAACTTTGAAAGGATCGGCACTTACATGGTTTTTAGCTTTGAAGCAAGAATGCCGTACTACTTGGAGCCGTATAATGTAAGCCTTCCCGGAGAAGTACAAGGGTAATTTGGAGTGGCGTACCACGCGGATGATCTAGTGGGGACAATTCGAAGTCGGATGAGTCAATCACAAAATTCTACAAGCGTTGGAATGCTAAGCTCAACGAGTTATCGGAGCCAATCCCCTCCAAGACCAAAAGGACATCTTTCTATCATGTGTTAAGCCGCACTTAGAGAAGCCATTGGGAAAGGATGGTACCCAGATCTGCGAGAGATGGTGGGGATGGGAGCAAGGAGTGAGAATAAGTTGTTTAACCAAACTCCAAGTGCAAACACCACTAACAACAACAAGGTGGAAGTTACCGATATCGGGCATCCAATCCCGTCTCAAAGAATGGCGCCGAGAGGAAGAGAACCGGCCAAAGATAATAGTATCAATAATCTTCAAAAGGGAGGTAACAACATGCGTAATGTGATGAGGCTTCCTTTAAGCCACAACCGAGGTTTGATGATTTGGGTATGTCAACGGAGGAAGTTTTTAACGGTTTGCTACGAACCGGCATGATAAAGCCATTGGAGAACTACAATCCCCGCCGCCCTAATCCTCACATGGATGCTAGCAAGTATTGCCGTTTTCACCAATTTCCAGTGGCACACTACGAACTCCCGTTTGACTCTCAAGAAGATAATCCAGTGGTTTAGTGGACGACAAGAAGATAGAAAAATCTCCTCGCCCGAATATTGTCAACAATCCTCCGCCGAACAACAATGTGAACCTTATTGACTTTGAGAATGATTATTTTGTTAATGTATTAGAATTTGGGGAACCCGTAGTTGGGGATGATAGCAATGGATGTAATGGGGTCGAAACCGATGTAATTTCCTATTCGATGAAATGAAAGATAACTTCGTTATGTTCGTATCTCGATGATTTACATGATGTGAATAATATTGTTGAACTTGATGATTACGAAGAACGCTTGATTGTTAATGCTATATCTTCAATGACTCCTAGAGAATCCCCAATCTCCTTGGAGGAACTCGTAATAGCGGCTAGTTGGGAAACACCTTTGACCATTAATGAGATACGACAAGCGGCTTGGCCATACCGCAATCACTCGTCCCGCTAACATTATCGAACTCAAGGAAGCTAGCAAAGAGTTCGTGGTTGACGACCAAAGCAAGAAGTTAATCGTTGACGCGCTCAGAAGAATGTTGGGAGTAAGTAATCCAGATCCATCTCGGAAAAGGGAAAGCAGCTGTGCTCTAACCCTCGCCCTCTCGTAATCCTCACAAAGCTAGACGAAGAAGTTCAGAAGACCCGACATCGACGCAGCTTGAAAAGAACGCAAGCCGATATTTCTTTGTGGTCCCTACTTACATCCTCCTACCCTCACAAATTAAAGCCGGAAGAAGCCTTATCCAAGACGAAGGTATCCGTCAACGCTACCCCGTATGAAGCATGTCACTGATTGGAACGGCTCGCATGGGAATATCATTACTTTCACAGATCTTGACTTGCCTTCTTACGGTGCGAAACATAACGAATCCTTACACATTACGGTGCTCTCCGAGGGACGGTTGATTCCCCATGTGTTGATAGATAATGGATCAGCCATGAATGTGCTCCCCGCCAAAATGATGAGTATGTTGGACATCAACGCGTAACCTCAAACCCTCTAACCGTACCATAAAGGCTTATGATTCAACATCCCGGCAAAGTGTTAGGGATAGTCTCCCTTAATCTCGATGTTTGGAGGCAAGGAAATGATGGTGGAGTTTCGTGTTATAGACATTCCCGTTACGTTCTCGCATTATTGGGTAGACCCCGGATCCACGAGATTGGAGCCGTAGCTTCCACGCTTCACCAATGCTTAAAGTTTGTACAAGAGGGGGTGCCGACAACCATCTATGGTGATAGTGTTACAATCGGAGAAACCAGCGCAAATACCTTACCAAGCAATGGAGATCAAGCTTGACCAAGAAAATCCGATGCTCGCCGGATTCACAATCGAGAAACCTAAGGGGCAAGTCTCAGATTATAGACCCGACGACATCTTCGTACAAGATTCCTCCCGTGTTGAAAATGCTAAGAGGTATGAGCTATATCCACCTGGTGCAGGGGGGCAGGAAAAAACGCCAACAGGGACCGTGTAGGCTTGTGTTGCCAGCAGCCCAAGAGAAATAGGCAAGGTCCGGGGTATGCCGTGACTAAGGAAGATAAGGTGTATGACAAAACCGAGGCTTTCAAAGAGAAGATGACCTCTGAAATGCAGGTAGAAAGTACAAGAGGCCCGAAATGCGCCCATACGCTGGTCTCGAATAAGCACTTTGTCGAGAGGATGGAGATATGTTTGTTTGTCCCGAGCCAAAGCTTACTCCAGCGAAGAAAGAATGAAGATGATCCAGAGGTTCGCCAATAGCAAGAATCCGATGAAAGAAATGTTTGATAATTTGCCCAAAAGACAAGGTGTGACCGCCACCTACGAGAGCAGCCTACCACTTCGGGGACCCGAATGTGAGAATCAATTTGAAAAGCTTGCCTTGGATGAACCCACAATATGTAAAATTTCGCGGTGCCGACCCCCGCAGATATTGATGGAGAGTTAGCAGATTTGTTTGAAGAACAGGGCCGTCGAACCTCGTGTAGCGGTACGTCTTTGGCGTAAATGAGAGATGGTGCTAAGGAGCCGATTGATCCGATTGACTTTTCCTCTCGACAAAGGAAGTGATAGCTATGCTAGAATTCGAGAAGGAATCTAATGTGGAGATAGTCAAGCCGGAGACCGCCGCAGAAGGACCGCTGCGTAACCGGACTTCGCCCCGGACCGGTCGCCGACAAAGAGACTATGATTGAAAAGCTAGGGCTCAAACCCCGTCCTTGTCCTTCCAAGTCTAAATTCACCCCCGTATCTTGAGTCGCCTCCCGAGTCTCTTGTCATAGAGTTTGAGTCTTCTCGACCGGTCCGATGTCCTCACGACCGAAGACCGTCTTCGAGTTGTAAACACCGTATTTCCCTTTGCTTTAAATAAAGTGGTTGATCTTTCCGAGTACCCCGTGATTGCCAATTTAACAATTGAATGCTTAACGAAAAATAATCATCAAGATTTAAAAATAATTAAGCCTAATTCAATTGAAGATAATGCGACTTAATCGGTGAACAATTTTTAGAAAAAGATTCAAAACAGACTTGTGAGCAAAAGGAAAGCCGGCCCAAGTCGCCGACGAGGTATTAACAACAAAGTGAACTTGGGAATGTACCAAGAACCCAAAGAAACGCAGATTGGTAGCTTCTTCTCCTGAGGTGAGCGGGTTGCTTTGATTGAATTGCTCAAGGAATTTGTGGATGTGTTCGCTTGGTCCTACAAAGATATGCCGGGCCGGATGCTTCTATTGTGGAACACCGAATACCTTTGGATCCGTAAATCAAGCCGGCCAAGCAGAAATTGAGGCGGATAAAACCCGAATGGTCCTTACAAGTGAAAGAAGAAATTGAAAAACTCCTACGGGTAGGCTTCATCAAAGTAATTGAATATCCGACCCGGTTGGCGAACATCGTAACAGTCACCAAAGCAAATGGAAAGGTTCGAGTCCGCGTAGATTTCCGAGACCTCAATAAGGCTAGTCCTAAAGATGACTTCCCTTTGCCCAACATTGACATGCTAGTGGATGCAACCGCGAACTTCGAGGTCAAATCTTTCGTTGATGGTTTTGCGGGTTACAACCAGATTAAGATGGTCAAGAGGATCAAGACAAGACGGCATTTACAACCCCATGGGGTACTTATTGTTACACAAGAATGCCATTTGGCTTGAAGAACGCCGGGCTACCTATCGTAGAGCAAATACTACCCTTTTCCACGACATGATCCACCGGGAGATTGAAGTGTATGTGGATGACATGATTATTCATTCGAAAGGATCGTACGGACAAAGATTTCATTGATTTGAGGAAATTCTTTACCGTACTCCGAGAACACTCCATGAGACTCGAACCCGGCCAAGTGTACATTTGGGGTTATTCGAGGTAAAGTTCGGGATACATGGTCACCGAGCGCGCATTGAAATAGATCCTGTGAAAGTTAAGGCAATTATTGAAATGAAGCCGCCGTAACCGTCTCTCGAAGTAAAAGGATTCATGGGTCGCCCGCAATACATCGCGAGTTCGCCAACCAATTGACCACCATATGTGAGCCGATCTTCAAGCCGCTAAAGAAGAATCGTGAAGTGGTCCGGAACGAGGAATGCCGCCTAGCTTTTGAAAGGATCAAAGCCTACCTCGTCAATCCTCCCATTCTCTCGCCCACCTCATGGAGACAAGCCTTTACTTCTATATCTCGATGGGCCACGGACACTACCGGGGCTATGCTAGCACAAGAAAAGAAGGATTCAAAGATTGAGAATGCCATCTATTTCGTCACCGTAAATTCCAAGGGAGTGAAGTGAATTACTCGCCCTCGAGAAGACTTGCGCAGCTTTCGTATGGGTAGTTGGAAAGCTAAAACACTATATGCCGTCCCACACCGTACACTTAGTCTCCAAGATGGATCCGATCGTATATCTATTCCAAGGTGACAGAGGAAACATCTCCACCAGGTTGGCAAAATGGACTTTCTTCCCGGAAGAATTCGACATCAAATATGTGATTCGCAAATCGATCAAAGGGCGTGCATTTGCGCACCGTTGGCCGAATTCCCAAGACAAGATCAAGGGCCGGACCTCCGCCTGTGATGAAGGGATCCTCGCTATAGAAAGCGGAAACAAGTGGCGCTTATTCTTTGATGGAGCAAATAACAAGAAAGGAAATGGCATTGGAATGGTTTTGATAGACCCGAACGACAGCATACTCCCATAGCAATCAAGTTGAATTTCTCGGTCACCAACAATGCAAATCGAGTACGAAGCTTGCATAGCCGGTCTAGAAGCCGCCCTTGAGCGACATGTGGAAGAATTGGAAGTGTTCGGTGATTCCCAATTGATAATCAACCAGGCCGCCAACAAATGGAAAATTATAGACCCATGTCTCCGTAAGTACCATGCTTACATCGCAGTAACTCGTCGGCCAATTCAAGGAAGTATCATTCCAGCTTCTTACCGCGGACAAGAACAGATTCGCAGATGCTCGCTACCTTAGCCTCTTTGATGGAAATCCCGTAGGAAAATCAATCAAGCCTTTCGTGGTCGGCAAGAGAAAATCCCGCATATTGTTGTGAGATTGAGATCGAGGCCGTCGTGAACCGTGGTACAATCAGATCTTTCAATACCTCAAGTGTGGGGAAGCATCCTTTCCCGTGGATCAAGAAGGAGATTCAAAAGAGTACATGCCAAAAGCTTGCAGGCCCTAAAGAGGATCAAGGTTTCGCTGCAATATGTCATACTGCAATGAATTATGGAAGAAAAGAGAAGGTTGTCCGCTCCTACTCGCATCGCAAAGAAAAGGCTCAAAGAGTAATGGAAGACGTTCACAACGGTGCTCGCGGACCTCATATGAACGCTCGATCCTCATGCATAGCATCATCAGCCGGGTTACTCGGATCACTATGGAGACAGATTGCATCCATTTCGTGCGGACCTCGCGACAAGTGCCAAAGATTTTCCAATCTCAACCACATCCCGCCTCACGACTTATACCGTATGACAACTCCGTGGCCTTTCGCAACATGGGGTATTGATGTCATTGGGAAGATTTCTCCGCCCGGGAGCAATGGGCATGCATTTGTATTAGTGGCCGTGGATTACTTCACGAAATGGGTAGAAGCCGCATCTTATAAAGTGCTCACCGCCAAGAAGGTTGCCCGATTCATAAAAGAACAGATCTTCTCGCCGCTATGGGTCCCGAACGAGATTATTTCCGACAATGGCACTCATTTCGAGGGAGAAACCGATCGGTTGCTCACCGAATACAGCAGTCAAGCGCCACAAATCTTCACCGTACAAAGCCACGTACAAACGGCGCGTTGAAGCCGCCAATAAGAACTTGGAAAGGATCATAAAGAAGATGGCCGAGCGAGGACGAGATTGGCCGTAAAAGTTGCACTTAGCATTGTGGGGCTATCGCACTTCGATCCGAACCGCCACCGGTGCAACCCCATATGCTCGACTTACGGAATGGAGGTCGTCATGCCCATTGAGTTAGAAATTCCTTCCTCGTGGTCTTACTCGAAAATGAGGGTGAACGAGATCGAATGGCTCCAAAGTCGATATAATGAGTTGGCTCGCTAGATGAACGCAGACTAAAAGCCATGGAGCATAACAGGCATACCAGAGAAGAATGGCCCGTGCCTTCGATAAGAAAGTGAAACCCAAGGATATCAAAGTCGGTGATCTCGGTTCTTAAAATGAAGCCCTCAAATCAAAGCAAGTATGTTGGGCAAGCTGGGCACCCATTTGGAGTCGGACCATTCCCGGTAAAGAAAGTATTCTCCCGAGGAGCTACGCAGCCGCCGACTTGGATGGCAACCCATTTCTCGCACCCGTCAACGGCGACAAGTTGCGGAGGTATTTTGTATGATCGAGTCTTTCCTCCTCTAATATATATATATATATATATATATATATATATATATATATATATATATATATATATATATATATATATATATATATAATGAATAAATAAAGGCGCAACAAAATTGTCCCGCATGAGACCGAAAACCTCTCAAAAGGCAATCCATTGCAAAAAATAAGGGACGCGCCCGGTAAGCTAAAGAATATACCCAACTAGACCGAAAACCCAAAAGAGGGCGGTCTAGGTAAAAACAGGGTTGCACCATTTCCCCCTTCTATCTTCCCTTTCTTAAACACTAAAGTCATTTTTGAGTCGAACTACGGAGACCCGAGCCCCTTAGTTCTCTTACAAAAGGGGAACGTAGGCAACCACTTGTGGTTCGGTCTAAAATTGCCGCAAAAATCTCTTTTTACCAAAATGCGTTTTGATTACAACCCCAAGGCTTTTCAAAGGATCATTTTGAGTTAATATTCTTTTTGATGAGTTCAAGCACGGCTACTTTTTGACTCAAAAGACCTATGGAATAAAAGAAAACATTGATAACATCTATTCCTCTCCGCATTAAGTAATCAAAGGGTACTCGGTTTTCCCATACGAGATAATTCCTACTCTCAAGACATAAAGCAAAAGAGTCTCAAAACTCTCGAAGTAAAAGAAAATGTGTGTCTAGATACTCGTCCCCGCTCCCGAATTTGCTCCTCTATCCTTCCTCTTCCTCGGTCCCCCGGAGAGTCTTTGGCTTAGGAATGTCAAACAAGTCGGTTTGAGCCCGTCCCAATTCAGAATAACTCGCGCCGGCGGTTCAATCGTACCGGCCTCTCTCAAGGCGGCCCTAGCAATCCTCGCTTGCCGCAACGCCTCTCGGCGAGCTCTCATCTCCGGATCATTCCTTAAAAGCAGCTCTCCGGATCTCTTGCCTCTCATAATCGTCGCCGGCATTGCCGGTGACATTGTCCAGGGTTTCCTCGTGCCTCTATATCTCTCGAGATTTCGACGGACAGAGTCTCAAGCTCCTAAGTATTCCGGCGGCGAGTCTCTATAGCTAATCGCACGTAACCCCGATGCTCCTCATACCAATCCGTATACTCTGTGGTCGAAATGTAAATCCTCTAGACTGCCGAAGGAGCACACGAGTGGGAAGAAAGCCCTCCGTAAAAGATCTCAAAAAACCGTATAGCCCGGGGGCTCGCCATGGACATCGGAACAAGATCGCCACCGCCTCTCCCCTCAAGGCTCGTATGATTCGCCGAGGGTACTTATACTGTCGCTTCACCAATGATGGGACACAGAAAGAGGATACATGCAAACCGGGCAACCGGACTACTACCGATCCATCCCGAATATCTCTCATGGTCCGTATATTCCAAGCAGAATCCAAAAGCTCAGATCGGTGGTCGTGTACCGTGACAACCTCATATGCCAACTATCAACAACCTCGTCCCTCATCGGCAAGGTGGCCGAGTCACCCATGGCATTGCCGTCCGACCCTCTCGGTAATGGCCCGATCGTGTGTAACCTCTCGAGAGAACCACGTAGATAATAAGCCTGGGCCGCTCGCTCCCATAAAGTCTCGATCCCCCGCTAGCCCGTCAATACCGTGATAAGTCTCAAATTTCACAGTTAGCAGCAGGTACAACATCCATCTCTCCTTGGCCGTAACGAATTTGACGAGAATCTATACCCCGGTCACCTCTCATTTGCCTAACGATCTCCAACAAAGTGCTTGAGCGCACCCGACATACCCGCATAAATAGTAAGCCGACAAAGGTGAACATCATGAACATATCCGTAGTGGTAGAAAGGTCAAACAGATCAGACGGACAGGCGCAACCTAACCATCCGAGTCAAATCTATGGACCCATCACCTGTAATCATAGGCAATACACGATCCGCAGTGCAGATAAAAAGTCGACAAATGCTCCTCAACCAACCGACCGTCCCGTGGGAATGCTACGAAGGGCCGCCTTACCCAAGCCTCGTCAACGCCATGAAGTCTTCCATAGTTGGGGTCGTAATTGTATGACAAAGAGAATGCATGACACTCGGAATCCCGAAGTAGGATGCGGCCAGGAAGCAAATCCCGGCCAACCCTCCAATCTTTCAAGGACCAAATGCAAGGCATACCTGTACCGCTTGTCGATGATACTTCTATGTTGCCTCGCATGAAATCCCCAAATTTCGACGAAGTCCCGATGAAATTGGCACTCCCGGAAGCAATCTCTTGGTTATAATGTTCCATTGCAAAGAAAAGCGTTAGTCTTGACCAAAGAAATCGATTATCCGCCAAATAAGGGTCACTGGGTTTTCTCTCGCTAAGAAGACAGTGAGTCGCAGAATGGAGCCTGGATCGACTTTGAAAAGAACCCATCACGAGCCTCCCTAAGTCGTGCGACGTAAGAAGCCAAACAGACACGACATGTCGGGCGACATACTTTGGTTGATAGCGACATGTGGTGGAAAACCCGCACTGATTACCCCAGAGCATTTTCCAGGCTCGCCGTCGCCGATATACCCTTACCCTCATACACATACCCTGAAAATATACGGAGAGGACCCCTACTATACACACTTACCTAAAACAATCCCAAAACACCATACGTAAACCCGACAAAGCCGATCTTTAACCCAATAATTATGTTCGCTTTCCTAATAGACAGATTCACGCAAACCAAGCTAACATATAGTAATCTTTGCTAACAAGATAGGCTTATTCAAGTGTAGCGCGTTGGAGTTGTTGTTTTACCCCGCGAGTACAATAATCAATTGAGTCTCGCAAGAAGCCTCGGACCTCCGACCAAACCGGAGAAGAAAGAAACAAAAACAAAAAGCATGCGTATCTGTGATGCCCCAAGAAAGAGAGCTCACACAGCAATACTGTAAAAACCAAGAAAAGCCTCTCATGTAGCCAAACCAAGAAAAAGCCTTCTCTCTGCGCAGTAGAGCCAAAATCCAAGAAAAAGCCTCTCAAG